>OZ017772.1:3000000-3258456 GCA_963969385.1 Philonicus albiceps | reverse complement strand
TCAAAAGTGGTTATTGAGCACTTACTTTTGCGTAAGTAAATAAGGCCTTATTTCTTATTATCTTTGGAATTATTTACCATCCTAGGGTTCTGCTATCGGTAAGGTATTGGGTATCACTTACTCTTACTCTTACTGAGCGTATTTGTTTTAATTCTTATTTTATAATAGTATAGCTCTTTCGATTTTAATAATCAGTGGGAGGAGCATTTGGTGATAGTGGACAGTAGTTGTGATAAACTGGATACTTTGGTACGTAAGGATCGCTTTTATGTATGATTTCATCTGGGTCAACAAAGTAACCTTGTAGGGTTACCTCCTCATACGATGGAGGAACTGAAATTGTTGTTTAATTAATTAAATTTAATACATATATTGTTAGATAGAAGATAAAAAATATAATTACCAAAAGAATCGTAAGAAGGAGGCACATCTTCTTCGGAACTTGTAGCTGGAATTGCAGGAGCGGATGGATTGAAGGTTGGTTGGTCAATTACAACAGATCCAGGAGATGAAGCTTCTTGTGTAAGTATTGGAACAGTTCCAATTGTAATTGGTATGTTAACATTAAGATTTGTGTGGCATCCTTTTGGATATGCTTTGCCCACTATCGAATATGAAATTTGTATACACCTACAACAACCTGAACTTGTTGGTAATGTCGAAGGTATCAAAATATGATCCCAAAATTCTTTTTTATTAAGTCGTAGAACTTGTCCGAACCGTTTCTCAGCAACAATCTCTGTCTTATATTTAGTTTCATGTTCCGGTATAGCTGAATGGTATGCAATTGTTTTAATCAGTTGAACCTTACAAGTATTGATGTCGACTGTTGACTCATTTGTTACAGTCAATACAAAATTTAATATTTGTCCTGGAGCATAACCACAGTAACTGCTGTACAATTTAATTTCGCAGGGCCCTGATGAACAACAAAAGCAGTAATATTGCCTCTTATCAGCCCTTTCAGCAGGCCACTACGGATAGTACGAATAGACTTTTTTTAATTTCCTGAAAACGATTTGAGGTCGACTTGACACCTACTCTGTGCCGAGGATCTAAGTTGAGATCGAAAGGGTGGATTACGGTGAAGGCTTGCTTGAAGACGTTGTTGTACCGAAAAGGTCGATCTATGGTCAGGATTGCCTCATACATGATCTGTCCCCACTTGCCGGCGAAGGTTGTTGGTAGCTCGGTGGATAGGTCGCACTGGAAGGTATAAGTGTAGCTACCTGGGGCCAAGTTTAAAGATGGTCCATCTTTGCAACCCGCTGTATATGTCCTACTTGCTAAATATTGCTCATGGGCACTATAATGAGCTGTATAAAATGTCGTACGTCCATTTTCTCTCCGATTTTTTGTGTTAGTCCATTGAACTTTTGCTAGGCCATTAATTTCTATGTGAATTGCTGTGGAGAAGAGAATGATCCTATTAAAAATAAGTTACATAATTTAGAATATTACGAATTAACATAAAGAAGATTCCTCATCGCGTCGTATTTTAAATATAAAAATTTAAAGTACAAAAACCAATATTTAGGTCATTTTTGAAAACGAAACTTTGAATCTGTGCCTAAGTACCCTTTTTATGCCAAAATGAACGTTTAATTTAATAATTTAATTCGCTTTAGAGTGTATGAAATTATTTGAATTTTACGTAGTATATATACGTTATACTTTTAAAATCTCTTATCATCTAGTTCCATTATAAGATAAAAAGGAAACCTATTCTTAAAAGTATAAGCCTCATATTATGTAAATTATTCAGTTTTTAGAATGCGGTTGTGAGTTGCGTACTAAGTAGTTAAGTTGTTATTTTCATAATTTTAGCTTTAGTAGCTTTGGAGTTAGAAACGTAGCGCGTGTGTTTTTTATTCCCAGTTTTTGTAATATTTTTGAAATTCTCCTATATAAAACTCTAAATTAAAAAAAAGGTTGGAATCATTAACTAGCCCTTTTCAAAAAATTTTAAATTCCATAACTTTATTAATAGAAAAACGACACTAACGCGATAAGTTTTCAACTTTATTATTTATGGATTTCTATAGTTCTATATTTTAGTTTTCGTCTTTAACTAAATTTCAGTTTGGTTTTCAGTTATGTATAACTAAATCTTTTTGATTTTAAGGCCCTCGTGTGAAGGTTTAAAAATTTAAAAATCGAATTTGTGCGTGATTATGCATTTTCCGTTTTTTCTAGTTCATATATGCGAATTGCAAAAAAAAAAAATCACTGAATTAGAGGCGCCAGTGGGTTTGTGTTCTGTAAAATAATAAGATTTGTTTTATTGCATACGAAAATAACAGCTGGAAATCTACGATAGACGATTTTTGCTTGCTATGAACACGTAATAGCGAACTAAATCGATATTACTATCACATAACGAATACATTTGGCAGACGATTTGAGCATAACGATGAGTCACATCATGCCGACAATAAAGAAAATGCTGCTCCACGTCTTTTCTTTCTACATTCCTATTAAGAAATTCCTTATTTATAAAGGGAAGGCCACAGCTGGCACTGTGAAGTAAATTGTTTACTAAATCCTTATATTGTAAATGTTATGAGCGGTTCAAGGTCTTGAACTGTATACCACAATGGTAAAATTGCAAATTTCGATGGATTTCATCGGAAAAACGTTGGATATGAGAATATTGTGAAACTATTGAAGAGAAAAATAAACGTACAGCTTGTTTGGTGTTTCCACCAGAGCTATTTCACTTATGATGTGCTTCATGATGTAGAAGTCAAATGTGTAGAAGCGTAAAGGTCTATTCCAATTATTTTTACTATTATAAATAAAACATATTATTTTGCTAAGGGAAAATGGCAGTGTACGGTTGTGAACTATAAAATATCATTAGGACCCTACTGCTACCCTAATCCTGTGATATTTCTTATTGGAAAGCTTTTAAAATGTAATTTTTATGTTTTATTAACTACGTCATATTGCCGAAAATCCTGTTTTTTAATTTCTAATTTTTAATAATTATCCTCTAAAGTAACATCCCGCCAAAGCTAGATAGCTGTCAAATCAAACTCAGCTCTAAAAAGCTTTCAAGGTCACTCCCTAGAACTTTCTTTTTAAGGAAGGATGTTCTTGGAATAGTAAGTGAGAGATAAAAGGATTGAACTTGTTGTTCTTTTTTCTCCTTACCAAAAGAAGCAGGCCATTCATTTACAGGTCTAAATGATTACACCAAATTAATAAATTTCAATTAACGATATTTCAGAGAGAAAAAACAAAGATTTCGATGTAACTCAAAGTAAGTTTTTAAGGGAAAGACTAGTGCTTTCAATTACCATATCAGGTTTTATGGCTAAAAATTAGCTTGTCTTGCTACATAACATGAAAAATAAAAACAAACCATGTTTTTTGCAATTTTAGGTCAGGATATCTCGAAATCTGCGGCCGTATTTGGGTTCAGCATAGAAAAATACATCGGAAATTGACTATTCTTGTTTTCGTTTGTTGTTTTTTTTTGTAGGTCTGTGCAATATTAAAAATCGATATTTACTTTTTATTTTTTAAAATATTATAAGTATTTAAAAAAAAAAAAAAACTTAAAAAGGATATTTCACGGAGAATCAAAGCGTGATCTTCCATGTGAATGAAGCTTATAAATACCACCTCGGAATATAGCAATATAAAATAAACACGCAACGATTATAAGCCATATTTAGGGTACAAATTCTCCTAACGTGTTAGAATTCATTCTGGAGGAATGCTTTGCATGCCACCATTCAATCAACAAGCTACCCTACTTTTTCTGTATGTAAATAAATCAGCAGAGTGAAAAATAGATGAAGATAATTTAACTCATTTGAATGAGATTTGATGAAGTAAAGCCTAAGAAACTATTTCTTATTAATTATTAATTATTATTAATTTATCACAATGATATAATTATTAATTATTATTATTATTTGCATTTTTTTAGAGTGCGCTCAATATATCAACTCGAGTTGAGTCGAGTAGATTTGACTCTTTCCGGTACGTTCAGCATTGCACTCGAGTCAGGTTGATTTAACGTAATTCGAGTTAAACCATACAAATGTGTACGATATAAAGGTCGAGTTAAATTAATTCGATTTGACTGAGATAAGATATTAGTGGCTATTGCAAGTATCATTTTTCACTCGAATCAGAAGCCAAGACACAAAAATGCTTTCCTTAAAAAATGTGTTTTCGGTTTCGATTCTAATGAAAAAAGATATTCGCAATAGAACCCAATTGAATGTACCGGAGACATTCAAATTTACCCGGCCTTACTTGAGTTGAAATATTCGAACGTAGCCCTAAATTACATCGAACGAACACAGATTTTACTTGAAAGTTCGACAATTTGCTGTATCCAGCGTATCTTTGGTAGACTATTGCTATACTCTTCAACAAGCTACCTTATCCTGGTCGCATATGTATAGGGTTTTTACACGGTACAGCCGTTGCTTGTGCTTTTCTTCTCGAAATCTGAGTGGTAAACAAAGGGAAAGTAATGGCTTCTAAGGGGTAAAAGTTTGCTTTGCACTGGCTTAGAGACACAGCCCAACAATTTGGAACTGGAAGAATTTTCTTTGTATTTACATTTAGTTTTTAGCGATATTTTTTTTTGGTAGTATTATTGTATGAAAATATTAATACTACTAATTGGATATAATTTCTTACATGTGATCGTTTTTTCATGGTCAGTATTTAGCATCGCAGTCCCAGATAACTGCTGTCCAGCATAGTAGACACCAGTTGGATTGTCGAATTGAATTTCGCAGTTTGTTGGCATAGTCGGATGATAAACGTATTTGCTTTTAGCAGAAATTCTTTGACAACGTGGTTATGTCTCACATACAATTCAGAGAAAACACAAAATAAACAAATTCTCCCACCTTGGGATATGAAACGAATATACCGGCTAACGTACACACATCTGAACTAACTTCTTCCAATAAAACTTTGAGACTGAAACGCGTATATTCTCAAGAGGCAGGGAAGAGAGTATTTGCAGAACCCAAAACCAAACCAGGAAGAACTACAAGACTCAGACTGTATCTAAAGCACTACACATCTGCGTCCAGATATATGTGGTGCTTACCAATAAATGAGACCGGCTTTCGTGTTAAGCTGAATTCTTTTCTTCTGGACATACATATTAATTTTCGGTTGCTGGGATGTTCTTGTCCAATTTCTTTCCAGGTCAGAGACAGTCCATGCCAGGTCAAATTCCTGAGGTTTATTACAGCCGACCACCTTGATACGACTTAATGAGTGTCCGAAATTTTTGTGCACTACGGTCGGACAGCTTATGCTAGAAATTTGGTATTCTTCTGATATCTCTTCGAAAGAGCCTCCTCAATTTATGAAGTTTCGGTATCTCCATGTCCACTAATTGTGACAAAAAGCTGAAAGCTTCCTAATTACTAAGCAAACACTTTGCTTAGCTAGTCAATTCTACTGGTTTAATGGAAAATAAATTAAGTTTCCAGTTTCGCTTCCGGGGAATGTATACTGGGCATTTTAGCATTTTAGAGATAGTAGGTTTTTAATAAAATTATTCTACTACTAGGTTTTGTTCCAAAGATTTTATTGGTGGGAAACTAAATGACTTTTCCGATGCAGCAGCTGAGTGTTTTGGCAATCAAACATATTCAATAACTGAAGTATATCTCTAAGTCTAATTTTAATCATTCTGAAGGAGCAACATTGATTTACTTGGTTAATCATTTTTACAACTAATTTATTAAATTCGTATTAAATTTTTTTCTTAATCTCTTTATTAAAGAACTAGTGGATTATTGAATTTAACGCTGTTAAATGATTTGAATCTGTTGGTATAATTTTCCCAATAGTCTTTTTATTTTCATATGATGTGGGACTAAGAACAGGACAGAAAATAATTACTAATAATTTTCAATTGAGCACTATGTAGTAGTAGTAATAGCTAAACATTTAAATATGCATTTAAGGAGAAAATTTCTATCGTTTCATAATTTTGTAGCTCTTTAGAATAAAAAGCTTTTGTTGTCCACTCTCTTAATAATTTCCTTCTATTGGGCCATACCTAGAATATGCGGGATTGGGATTAAAGGAGATAAGAAATCTTCGCATACAAATTGGGTATCTACAGCTTTTAGACACTCTAAAAATAAGACTTACAAGAACGGATTGTCCATAAGCGAAATCTTTTACGAATAAAAATTAAGCATGGATTTCTTGTAATGATCTATTAGAGAGAATGAATTCCTTCTTTATTTTTAGAAAATAGTTTAACTATAATATTTTGAGCAATTCCCGATAGTGGTTAAGTTTTAAACGATATATTCTCATAAATTTATCTTTTACTTATAATGTACAAAAGTCCATAAAAGTGTGAGTTACAGGATATAAGAATTATTTTGGTTCGTTTAAGAGTCTAAGCATTTTATCTTAATAAAAATCTTTAAATTGTTGTACTCTATCGTGCCGTACTGTCTAATTAAAACGATAATTAAGATTAACAAACATAGTGTTTATGGAACGGTTATGAAATCCTCAACGTGTGGCTTTCAACTCGTCCTTGAACTTTTTTGTTTTTGAAGAAAAACTTTATTCAAAATTATGCTCGAACAAAATTGCAAACAGACACAAAGTTTCAACTTATGGTGTAGGTAGGCAAGCAATATAAGCTTCTCTTTAAAATGATAATTAAAGATAAGGCTTTTCATCTTCATACCGTAGGCAAATATCTCGAGAGTAGAAATGAGGTTTGAATAACTTTTTGGTCCTTACCCTTTCGTAGGTTTCTATTCGCATAGTTGTAAAGTACCTTTGAGTGCGTGTCAGTTAAAAATTTGAAAAAATTATTCTGGGAATTAGCACACGTGTGCGAAGCCCTAGAGTCAACGAACCCTTCCCTGCTTGTCAGAGCAATTTATAATGATTGAAGGCCTCAAGAGAAGCCACAATGCGCGGTATGATATTTACCATTGATAGGTATTTTAACCTCTTTGATATTTAGCTTTCCTCGAATCCAATGTTCTCTTTTACTGCTCATAATATTTTGCTGTATTAAACTTTTTTAAAGTACGCATGGCAGTCTCTATGACGACAGTACGACGCCAAAACTTCTGGGATGGGAGGTCGGACGGGGAAACTTTAGGGCTTTTCGCATCGTATCTGTGTCACAACGTTAAAAAGTTTCCATGGGATGTCCTTGAATAGCATAGCATATCAAAAAGCACACGGGGCACAGAAAACGCATTGTAAAATCCCTCAGAATCAGAAGCCTCCTCAGTTTTAGGCATAAAGGGTATATCGCATCCATCCAGTAGTTTAGCGGCAGAAGTAGAAGAACATATTAAGAAAACGCCAGTTGTAAAAGGATATATTTGTTATTTTTCGCTTCGAGCTTATATTGTATTAGTTTTAAAAGTGTGAATCAGTTTTTGTGCAGAATTTATCCGCATAGGGCGAAGGAAAAATAATAAAAGTAAAAAAAAAGAATAATTGTTTTCCATTTTCTTAGCTAAAGGAAAAGAAAACGTTTTAAATATTATTCTTTTAGTTTTTTTGTGGCGCAGTTTGTAGATTTGTGAAAGTGCCTATATGCCCATCGAGTGCCTTATTAAATTCGATAACAATCCGCAAATTGTGTACTATGCTGGCCAAGAGGTTTCTGGTGATGTGGACTTAAAAGTCGATGAAGCTGTAAAAATTAGAGGTGTGCTAGAGGCGTTTTATCATAGATTTTTTATTTTTTTTTTTCATTTTTCTTTTATTACCCTTACTCTTCAAGGATACTATAAAAATAAGGGTGGTGGGTAAGGATAAAAACATATATCACGGCCATCCCTTTTGTTAGCGGCGATGACCTGCTGATATTGAAAACAAGTGCCCTTGAGGGAGAATTGAAATTTAAAAGTAGTGACGAAGCAAAATTTTTATCGTAAGGACCCTACACTATGTTTTGTTTATGTTTAAAATTCTCTTATTTTTTTAAATATATTTTTATCATATCTTGTTGATTATATGCAATGCGGGTAAAAAAATGTATTTAATTCACCAGGTGGCCAATTGGATTCGTCCTTGTGATTGGTATTCCCTTCCTGAAAGTGGGAGACTATGCGTCAGCCAAAAAAAAAAAAATACAAATGTTCGCAGAAATTTCCTCATTATTTAGGTCATAGTCGAAATGGGCCCGGCTTTGTAAGCAGCCGTAAGAATTGTTAAGATATAGATATGCCTAGAAATAGATCTAATGCGGATGTATTATTTTTGGTCAGCAGAAAAGCAATTTTATGGCAATTACTCGTATACTGATTTATCCAAATTTAGAAAGACTTTCACAGCCCTAAGGGAATACGGTACCAAAAATTCGATCAATACCATGAATTCAATTAGAAAAATTGGGGTAGAAGTAGCAAATAATTTGAGAATTAAGTTAAATCTACCTGTAGCCCAGGTAATTGTAATTTTGTAGTTAATCGACAAAACATGGCACACCTTGGCTGCTGGGGGAAATATGCATAAAATTGTCCTTGAATTATGTGCACGCAGTCATTAAGCTTTTCACATGATTAAGCTGACATAGAAGTATTTTATTTTAGAATTATATCCCTTTACATGAAATGGTAGTGGGGATAAGCTATATTTAGACGAGTTGTCGCCGTTTCAAATACTTAAGCTTTTAACTCACATTAATTTTGAAAAGTGTTTTTTTTTGCCAATTTATTTCCGCAAACAACTTGATGTATGTATATGGCAGTGTGGATAAGCATTAAGGACATTAGGGCAATTATATCGGATGAGTTGGATGGATTCCAAGTTTTGTTAAAGGTATTAATTAAAAATTATATGCTCTCTTATCTTGCAGCAATATGCATAACAGTGAGTGGATATGTAAAGGTCCGTTGGACCAAAAAAGGTAACTACACCAAAGACAGCGATCGTCCAGTGTATATGTCCTATAAGCAATACCTTTCGTCCACATCGTATGTCGTTGGATTCAAATTTGCTCCGCCTTCGTTTTTGGAGCCCGGTGAATACAATTATGCCTTCCATGTGGTATTGCCAAAAACCCTACCAACATCGTTCGATGGCCAATATGGCCATATTAGGTATGAAATTGTGGTTACGTTAGAATGCCCCGAAGATGAAGAGATAGTCTTTAAGAAGCCGTTTACTGTCATCCAACCGTTGGATTTAAATCTTGATCCAACTAATAGAGTAAGTATGAATTTATTAATTTATAACACTTTAATTAAATTGGAATACTTTAAGATTAGATTTTCAATTTTTTACTACAGTACATGAAATTAATATAGAGGCATCATATGTTTTTGAAATATTTACTTTATAATTAATCGCAAGATTAAATTTAATAGTTCAAAAGTTAATAGTGAGGAAGTTTTACAAAATAAATAATGCTATGATATTTTATATAAAAGTTTACAACTTTCATTAATGAAATAACCAAAATTGGTACCAAATTAATATAGAGGCAATTCAATATAAAATAAAAGACCCCATTTTTGCTTCCTTAAAAATTATTTTTCAAATCTTATTTAGTGCCACCCTTTTGTGCTCTCTTAGCTATAGAATTTATCAGTTTTTCCAGGCAATCATTCTCGATATTCTCGCAGGTTTTTAAAATTTCGATTTTTAGCTCTTGTATGGTCTTAAACTGCATGCCACTAGCATACAAATGCCATGTCATTATTTTTAATAAATTTTCAATTGGTTTCAAATCGGGACTTCTCGTTGGTACATTCTTTAAAGAGTTCAGCTGGCTGTGTGGATAGCAGCGTTATCCTGTTGAAAGATAAAGTTATCCTCACCAACATCTTCTGCATACTCATCCAACATTAGTTCTAGAAGCTTTCTGTATTTTATAGCAATCATTTTTGGAGGAGCCCGGTACGGTACGATGACACTTTTACCCCCCAAAATTTCGATTTATTTTAACCTGTAGATCATCATACAAGTCATATTGAGAATTGTCTGGATCGTCCACTCAGTGTGCCAAAATCTGTATTTCTTGGCGAATGAAAGTTGTGACTCTTTGTGAGAAAAAGTAAGGGGTGGTTTGGAGAAGGATGCAAAATTTGTTGCACCAACAGCTAAGCCAAGTTTAGCTTTAATTTGATAAGCAAACTAATTATTTTTACGTCCTTCATGAATTATTGTTATTTTTATCGTCTGTTTGTTACCTAGCGACTGTAGCGTTTTGTTTTACTATAATTGCTGCCAAATTTTTTAGAAATCAAAATTTTTAATGTTTCTTCTTTTGTAAAGCACTTTTCATGACCCATAGTACTGAAAACCATAAAAATTTCCATAACACTGGCAGGCTCTTACGAATTGAGCTAACATCCCTTTAAAGATTTCCAATTGACGATAGTTAACATTTACTTGGCACTTATAATTTGATCCATTTGAATCCCATTGCCATGCAGTGATCTAATGAGAGAAAAATGAGCTGCCTCTATATTAATTTAGTGGACTGTATTAAATAAAAGGTAAATTTTTTTGAGAAAGAGTTACCTGAAATTAGGTTTTGAAAAAATAATAAAAAAATTAGTGAACTTAATACGTATTCATTTTAAATGTTCAGTACATTTTATTACCTTTTACACATTACACAATCAGATGGATGAGAGTTTTTGAAGTTAAAACAGGTTTTTAAAACATTTTTCATCTCAAATTTTTAAAAGACATTTAAAATCATTTAAAACTGAAATCAGTTACTTTTTTTCTTCTTTATTCCTGTGCTATAATTTATTGTTTACTATACAAATTAAAATGATAATATATTTTTTTTTATTATATTTTAAGCTAGAAACTGATGAATATCAAATGAAAAACTTTCTGAGAACTACTCTCATTTTAGCTTTGTACTCGTATATCGTTTTGTAAGAAAAAATGAAGTTGGAATAGTATATAAAAATTTATAATGACTAAAGAAATTTATATTATTAATTTATTAATTTTTCTACAGCAAAAATTGGAAGTAGTTGAACGAACAAAATTTTGGTCACATTGCTGTGCAAGTGGTCCATTGACGGTAACGTTCAGTATCCCATATTCTGGGTATGCACCAGGACAAACGATTAATTTTAATCTATTTGTAAAAAATGAGAGTGCTGTCGATTGTCTCGATACGATAGTCGATTTAAAACAGCAAGTCACCTATGAGAGTCGACATCCGTATAGGGAGACTCGATATGAAAAAGTAACAATAGCATCAAAAAGTTTTGGTAGAATCCTTCGATGGAGTCGTAAGGAGTACAAGGGCTCCTTAGATTTACCATCAATTCCTCCAACATCATTCCTATCGTGCAGTGTTATTAGCATCGTGTACGCTGTCGTTGTGATCATTAAGCCTTCAGATTTTCATAGAAGATTAAAAATGAAAATACCAGTGACTGTCGGTACCGTCCCAGTTTTTGAAGATGATATCGTTAATTCTGATGGAATTATATCGGATCAACCGAAATTACAGAAGGAGGGTAGTAAGGATAAACCGCCAGGATATTTGGGTATATGATCAATTAAAATGTTTGGCACTTATCCTCAATATTTTACTATTACAGATCCGCCGCCTTATGAGGAAGCTTTAGCTTTTTATGAAAAATTTGTTGATGTTGATGATGCAAAAGTTGATTTACCAGATTTTACTCCAAAATATCCGGTTTATTACGATCATAAGACACCGTCTGTTGCTCCTCTAGCTACTGAAGGTATATATAAAATTTTTTTTTGTTTCGAGGTAACATTTTTAAAATGTTTAAACGTGTCTTTATTAATTACAGAGAATGAGCTTTGTGCTGATATTATTTGCCAGGCAACTGAAAATGAAGAAATCAAAATGCTGTGAAGATATTAAATATTATCCCGTGTTAACAGACTGTGAACTTAAATTGCCAATTTAAAACGTTTTAAAACAAATTTTATGATTTTAATCCGCGCTAAAAGCGTATTAGTTTGCGAAAAATTAAAAACAAAAAAAAACAAAAAAATAGCTGGGCACCTTAGATATACAAAACGAACATATTTTTGCCTCACGTTAAATAATAAAATAAATAAAATCGCGAATATTTTATATTTATAATAAAAGTGAACACAAACTCAACTTAGCTTTCGTCTAAGAGCTCCACATAGCGCTATTCACGCGCATTAATAATTATTTCTGTTATTTATAAATTGCCAATTTATATTTTTTCTAGTCTTAGATAATTCGCTAAAATCGATAATGTAAAAATATACTATAAATAATCGCAAAACAACACACATTTATGAACCTTGAACGATTAAATGCCCATTTTAAATAAAATATTTTGCGCACAACGTTTATATTTAAAAAACCAAAAAAAACAAAAACAACAAAAATATATAGATATATATATATAATGCAAAAATATTTTTATAAAATATCAACAAGAACACGAATGTGTGTGTGTGTACCTTTTCTACCTTTTACAAAATTTCCGCTTCGAATTAAGACAAATTTCAAATTTGAATTTTAAGGAGAAGGTGAAAACTATGCTAAGAAAAATATTTAACAGATTTGAGATTTTAAACCTCTTTCCGTAAGACGTAAAAAAATAATTAAATAAAAGAAATGATCATTTACACAGCTTTTCGCAGCGCGCAGCGCTAGCTATTGCACGTGCAGATGTACACAGCTAATGAGGATATGAGAAAATTTGTGTAAATGACACGTGATCGCTCAGCATCAAAATTTGCATTTATACCTATTTGTTATTGTTGAAATAAATGAGTGAAAATGAAGTGATTTGTTTTTAATCAGTCTGTTATTTTCTAGTGCTTGAATCATTGCTTGTTTATCGCCATAAATAAAAAATTTGACGTACCCTTATAAAAAGTAGTCCAACAGTGCCCAATCGCACGATCTAAGCGATCAATTCACTGATCCAAAACGAGAGATGAATTGCTCACCAAATTCATTTCCCAATAAGCCATGGTTTCGCGTACTGTGTGGCATGTGGCACCGTATTGTTGAAATCACATGTTAACCACATTCAGTTTGTGTATTTTTGGCAATAAAAAGTTGAAAATCATTGGAACGATAGCGTGCACTATTGACGGTAACATTGTTCTCATTGTCATCTTTGAAAATGTACGGACAAATGATTCCACCAGCCCATAAACCAAACTGCACAGTGCATTTTTCAGGATGCATTGGCAGCTCTTATATTGCTTGTGGCTGCTCACATCTAACCAAATACGGCTATTTTGCTTATTAACCCTTTGAGTGATTTTATGTACTAAATTCGAATTTGACCGGCGTTGCCTGTAGTATCTTTTAATGCTTAAAAATCATATGAATTTCTTTAAACTTGTAAAAATAAAAATATTATTATTGTTGCCCATGATACTCTCTCTCTCATTCCTCGCATAGAATTGCGCTAAATTTAATTGTCTGCGTGAGTACTATTCTTCGAGATTTAATCGTAAGGCAAGGGGTTAACGTATCTGTTCAACCAGAAATGTGGTTCATCGCTGAAGACAATTGTTTGGAGTGGATCTTCATCTAGCTTTTCCAAAGCCATCATTATCAGTCACTATGGATGGCTTCAATAGCTTGCTCAGTAGGGCGATTATGATGACTATAAAGTGATCATAGTACCCGAAACACATATTTCACAGAGCACGAATTTTGATAATAAAATTCAATAATTTGTAAGCGTTGTTCGAGTATAAGTCTTTCCATGCCATAAAGCATACGTGGAGTGTCCAAAAACAGAGCATTGAAAAGTTAAACAGCAAAAAAATCATCCTTTATAACTAGCTAAACCCCGTCAATTTTTTAAATTCATAATTCCTATTTATTGTAATGATCTATGGTAAACAATACTTTCAGTTTTTCTATTTTGTTGATTAGTAAATAAATAAAGCCAATAGTTTGCCTACACACGAACAGGCAAAATAAATGTGTACATGCGCAAAAATTGATTGTTCTAAAGTTATACCACAAATTACCGAAGACTGACCTAGCGCCTTATTTATAGTGATCGCAAATGCAACACGAACTGGAAAATGAAGATGCTTAAAATCAAAAAGCAAATCATATGGAAGACTTGGAATTTATGGAATAAAAGTGTGTTAACTTTCGAAATTCCCAGTCAAAATAATTGCTCTAATAAAATTGCCCATTAACTTTTTCACAGGAAGTCTCGGGCCATTATAGAGTCGTGGTTGATAATAAATCAAAACCTATAGGATAGTTTCTGTTGACTTAGAAGAAATATGGGATGAAGGAAGGTCTCACAGCACAAGTAAAGAAAAAATCCGAAAATCGTTACTTTCTAGTTATGTTTACATTTGAAGTTGGAGAATTGACCATGACATACATTTTCTACATATGTTAAATAAGTTCAAATGATAGACTTGTTGTGTGATAAATAATTCAATTTAAATTGTATTTACTTATTAACTAGGTAGGGTAAGGTAATACAATGGCTCGGGACCAAGGTGACATTTCTTGTTCGTTTCTTTTATTATTTTAGTACTATTTTATTGTTATCATTCATAATTTTAAATACCTTACGGTGACAGAAAAGAAGACACTCTTTATCTAATTTTTTTTTTAAGTACGTACTTATTTCGTAAATAAAAAAATTATTTTTGGCTACATAAAGAAATTGATTGCTAAATAACTGACGTTATCTTCTAGAAGTTAAAGCTTATCAGGTAATTGCTGCTTAGTCATTGATAGGACAAATCCGTTTTGCATTACAAAAGAATTAACTTCTGGTGAAAATTAAGAAATTTTTACTCCAAATAACACTTTTAAAAAGCACCTACGTTTTCAGTCTAATTTGAATTTTTATCGTTCATTAATAATTAAATTTTACATAACCCGCTTAAAAGAGTGAGCTTAATCTTTAGTATCTTTGAAAAAGCGACTAAGTTCTCTTCTGAATTTGATATCAGTCAGTAATCATTTCACTGGTGAACGATTCAGATCGTGTCGTATTTTTATAATATTTTTATATAAATGCCGGTTTTACAAATTTGCGTTTTATAATGGTTAAGTGCGAAATTCGTTTTGATGATAATCCTTACGGAATTTATTATAGTGGCGAACAAGTGACTGGTAAAGTGGAAATTACACTACCTAAACAGAAGAATGTTCAAGGTAATATTTGTACATAAAGTGTAATTTTTAATAGATACGAGTATAACTTAAAATGTCTAAACCCACTATTAAATATTGTTTTGTTTCTATAAATTGTGGTAGTACCTAATTTAGAAACGTATTAAAAATTCCAAAAAATTTATTTCTACAATAAAACAGAATTACATACATACATTATTAATTTTCTGTGTTTTGGTTATCTTACCTGGAAAAGTACAATAAATGACACCATAAAAATAATAATCTTACGAAGTAGACAGAGGATTTCCCCGGTACTTTTTCAATTACATGAAATTTGTTTTGAATTTAATATCTTAAGTGGAATTTCTTTGTATCAATAATTTAAACAGATATACTTAGACATCATTGCAGATATTAATCTGGAGGTTAGATATGAGATGTTTTGCTCTCAACAAATATTTACTTTTTCCAATATACAGAAGTGTTGACAATTTTTATTTATTTTCCACGTTTTCTGAAGTAGTACCCGTATGTTTTGTTTGTATTATAAGCAGATGGTTTTTTTTTGTTTTGTTCTATATACACTTGAAAATTCATAATTTGTAAAATGTAACGAATAAGCTTGATATTATTAAAGATTACTACAATTATTACAAATAAGCATTACTCAATAGTGTAATAAATAATAAATAAATTAAACTTCTCTTTTTTTATAATTCTAGCAATTATTTTAATTGTGTCTGGTCGTGCAAAAACAAAATGGTCCGAAAAAAATATAAATGATGATTCTTATAGCACATATGTGGGTAAAGAAAAATATCTTGATAGTCAAACATTCTTAATAGGATCACCAAAAGGTATGTTATATAGTGCTTAGTTTTATTTACTTAAATAATTCAAATATATCTCAACTTACAGGTGATACGATTACTCTTAACCCTGGAATACAAACTTTCAATTTTTCCTGTAGGCTACCTGAAATGCTTCCTTCCTCATTTGAAGGAGAACATGGTTCTATTAGATATTTAGTTAAAATTATTCTTAAACGTCCATGGAAATTTGATCAGACACATGTTGTCGGTTTTACAGTATTAAGGAAAATCGATTTGAATTTCGAAGAGCCTTATTTAAGGGTAAATATATTTTGTATATGTTATGCAACTAATATAAATTGATTTTTTTATATTTTAAATTTTAGTTACCATACGAAATTTCATCTAGTAAATTGTTACGGGCAGGATTTTGTAATTCAAAACCATTCCTGGTATACATCAAAATTCCTCAGGCGGGATTCGTTCCAGGACAAAAAATTCCTGTTACTCTTTGTATGCAAAATGATAGTAGCACAAATGTAGAAGATTTTCATATAAATTTTAAACGGGTAGTTACTTTTAAAACAGACAATCTCAAACATTCAAAAATCCAAAACGATTACTTAGCTAAAAAGAATTATGGAAACGTTGAAGGATATTCAAAAAAGACAATAATACATGAAATTCGTATTCCACCAGTACCACCAACTAGTAGGAATAGTTGTTCAATTATAACTATTAATTATGAGATTGAAGTGGTGGTGAATTTTGGTTGGTTTCATAGAAAATTAAATACCTATTGTCCAGTAACAATTAGAACAGTACCCTTATCTTCAGTGATACAAACTCAACCATTTGCAGAAGGACATGTTTTAGATGCTAGAACTCCTATAGCAGATCCAATTAAAAGAAACTCAATTACGCCTTTCGGCTTCGAATTGATTCGTAAGTTTATTAACTGAATTTTGAGGATGTTAAATTTAAATTTGGTGTCGATTTTTATAGGACCCCCTTCATATGAAGAAGCTGTACTGACGAAAATGGTGATATTAAGTGATGAAGATGAACACCCTATGGAAAAGTCACAATTTCTTCCACGGTATCCTGTTTATACGTTTGATGATAAAAAGAGTACAGTGTTGTAGCGATACAGTTTTATAAGTAGCATTTAATTGACTATATGTAAAATAAATACGAATTATCTAATATCTTCTGAAACAATGCAAACATCTTTTTAATATTTTTTAAAGTGATATAGGAAAACCTTGAATAGAAATACCTTCTACTTGCATATATCTAAAAATATATAAGCAAATTTCTCTAGAAATTGATTGTTACAATTTTCTAAGAATACCGTGGAGTTGAGGCACACTTTATTTAGATTTCTTTACATTTGTTACAATTTTTGGAGTTTAGAGTTGGTACCTACCCGACTTAGTTTTTGAATGAAATTTACTTTTAATAAATTTATAGTAATACATAGTTTCTGACCTTAGTTTTTCAGTTATTATTTAGTTAAGGTGATAAATTAATTTTAATTGGATGTAAATTTATACCCTCGCAATTTGTACCATGCTTTGCAAGTGTAGAAGAACCTCTTTGATATTTCGAATTATAAAATAAGACAACTTGCTTTTATATGACTTGAAATCATTGAGCAGCGATCAGTTCGGTTTCGAGTAGCAAACGATTCCGATCGTTTTATTTTTAATGTTTGTGATATAAAGTTATATGTGAACTATTTGATAATGGTGAATTGTAAAATTCGGTTCTTTAATAATCCGAAAGGAGTTTACTACAGCGGACAAAATGTAACAGGGAAAGTGGAAATTACACTTTCACAAAAGAAAAATGTTGAAGGTATGTTTCGCATGTTTAGGGTGATAATCATAAGTTTATCTTACCTTTATGATCGGGTCTTGAACTGTTTAGAGTTTAAATTGTTGATTATCTTTATCCACTCAGACTAAATAAACAATTACTGGTTTTATTTGCTTCCGGTTTTTCTGGTTATGCAGGCATATTTCTTGGGAAAATGTGATGACTGAAAGCTTTTAGGTGACGCATTATGAAAATGTTTTCTTCAGGGGGTTTTCCCGCCTTTTATTTCAAGTAATTTTTAATGTTTATATGCAATACTATTAAATATTGTTTATATTTTTACATATCTATGGATCATAACGCATTTAAAAAATTTATGTTTTGCAATAATAATTGTTTTGTTTAATTCGATTTTTATAAAAGTTCTGTCTTTTAATTAAGTTTAGATTTAATTTATTATTATTCATTGAAATTTTTAATAAATTTCAGCAATTATCTTAAATATTTCCGGACGTGCAGAAACAGTATTGAGAGAATACAATCGTACGGCAGAAAAACATGAGGTTTACGTGGGAAAAGAGCAATATCTTGATACTAACACATTTTTAGTAGGATCACCAGGAGGTAAGGGTTTGAGGATAATTCATTTTTTTAAGTACTTATAATAAATAAATTTTAACTAACGAAAAAAATATATTCCATAGGTAAAACGATAGCCCTTGATGCTGGAACTTATACTTTTAATTTTGCTTGCAATTTACCTCTTGGACTTCCCTCATCCTTTGAAGGAAAACATGGACATATTCGATATATTGCAAAAGTTATCCTTAAACGTCCATGGAAATTTGACCAAAAGTATGTTGCTGCCTTCACAGTATTAAAAGAACTTGATTTGAATTTTGAAGAGCCTGATAAAAAGGTAATTTATTGTTTAATTTTGCTGTAAATATTTAAGCTATTTTAATAATTTTAGACACCGTTTAAAGTATCAACGATTAAGCAACTTCGATCAGGATTTTTTAGTAAGCAACCTTTTTCAATTGTTATGAGACTACCGCATATGGGATTTGTCCCAGGTCAAGTCATACCTATTTCGATGAATGTGAAAAATGAAAGCACAATTTATGCAGAAAGTTTAGAAATAAACTTTAAACAAATTGTTACATTTAAAGCACGATTTCAATCTAAAAAACAGAGGTTTAAATCTGAGAAAGTCAAAATAAATAATTTATATGTGAACGATTTTGGAAGTATACCAGGACAGTCAACCAAAAACATTTTTAAAGAAATTCGTATTCCGTCAGTACCACCGTCTAGTAAAAATAGTTGCTCAATTATTTCTATTGACTATGCGATTGAGGTAAAAGTTTATTTTGGTTTATTTCGAAGTAAAATAAAAATGGATTGTCCAATAATAATTGGAACTGTGCCCTTACATTCAGCGGGAGAAGCAGTTTTGAATACAAGTCAAAATAATAATAATAATTCTTCAGAAAGGGGCTTAAATAATTTAGGTAAGTAATATTTTATAAACATTTAATTTTTACACTTAATAATATTATTAATTAATTTGGTGTTTCAGAAGAGCCTCCTTCGTACGAAGAGGCTGTACAAATGCAAATGGTAACAGTAAGTGATGAAGTCGAACACCCTCTTGAGGAATCACATTATTTTCCTCGGTATCCAGTTTACACATTTGAAGATAAAATCAGAGGAAAAGATTAAGAATTATATTTTATGTAATTTAAAATGTGTAGAATAAGTGAAAAATTTATTTGTAATATTTTTTATATAATAAAACAAAATATTATTTTTAATTTTTTTTTTATCTTTCATAGAATCGGTTCGGAAATATTCCTCTAAGGATATATTACAGTGGGCAAAAAATTATAGCAATTAAACTTGAATATGGCAAAACTTTTGAAGGCATTCTTCGTTGATTAAATTTCAAGTAACTCAAATTTACCACCAACACTGGAGCTATATGCTTTAAATTGTTTGGTTAAATATGTGTGTATTTCTTTGAATGACTGTACTTTTTTGTACAATTTACTGTAATATAATAGAGTGAAATGTACTTTTTTTAAAGAATAAAATGGGATTGGCTAGACCTTCGTCAGTTAATAATTTTTATAAAGGCCGCCTAAAGGAAATATTTTTCTAATATCCTAAATTCCTCCCAAAGATAGTTTTTGCCGGATAATTACTTTAGTACGAAATCTAATTAATACAGGTTTATCGTCAATTCTTAGTCCTGGCATTCGACGTTCATTTTTTCTGCGATTTACCTAATCGTTTTCCGTATCCTTCGCAAGAAAAAGTGAATACCTAAGATATTTTTTTAAAATTATTTTTGTGCGTCTTTAGTTTACAAGTATTTTGTAATTTTAAGACTATTTAGAATGTCTAACATAATTTTTAAATAAATTGTTTAAATATTTTATTTATTGCATGATCATTTTATCATCTCTTGAATTGAAAATTCACATTTTTTGATTGTAAGATTGTAGCTTGAAATAGGAATTAAAAATCATCATTAATTGGTTAGGAATACAAAAAATATTTAAGGTAAAGACATGATAAATTTAGACATTTTGAATTAGCTCATATTGTCATATTATGCATATAAAGAAATTAATTTTGATTGCAAATAGCAGGTTTCTTATTTACGGTGATTAGATATGTCGTTTGCATACATAACTTGCACAAAGCACCTGCAAAAGCTAAGTTCAGCAACATAGCGCAGATTGAAATTAGTTTTAATTGTGCTAGCGAACGATTCAGATTGTGTTTTCTAAAAACCTTTTAATCACTCCAGAATGGTGAAATGCGAGATTCTATTCGATAACAATCCCCAAGGGATTTATTATAGTGGTCAACAAGTGACTGGAAAAGTGAAAATTACACTCTATAAAAAGAAGGATGTCCAAGGTATCCTTAACACGACTATTAAGTGATATTTTAAAGATGCAAATTATCGAACTAACAAAATTATGACTAGTGGTTAGTGGAAGGTGTGGCAGTAGTTAGTGTTATATTGAGAATACTTACTGTTACAGTTGCAGCAAAGACAAATGGTTTAATATGCCTCTGGAAGATAAAAGAAGAACGAACACTGAACAGTTTTAATCCTATACATATCTATAAAGCATAACGCATTTTAATAATTATTTTGTTTAGACTAGCAATATAATAAAAACAATTTGGCTTTTATAGAAGTTCTGTATCTTAATAAAGAAAATTTATTAATGTCAGTCCAGTAGTCTTGAAGCTAGCGACCATTGTCTAAAGGACTAGCGGAAATGGAAAGGAATTTAGGGATAACATATAAATGATTTACTTATTTTTCTCGCTTATTGCGTATTTACATTTAGTTTAATAATATTTATGAAGTTTTCAAATAAATTTCAGCAATTATCTTAAATATTTCCGGCCGTGCAAAAATAAAATTGAAAGACCACAATCATACTGCAGAAAAGAATGAAGTGTATGTAGGCAAAGAGCAATACCTTGATAAAAATATTTTTTTATTAGGATCACCAGAAGGTAAGGTTTGAGGGTAATTAATTTTTGAAGTGTTATACATAAATTTCAATTAACTATTATACACCCTATAGGTAAAAGGATAACCCTTAATGCTGGAATTTATACGTACAATTTTGCCTGTAATTTACCTCTTGAACTTCCTTCATCCTTTGAAGGTAAACATGGACATATTCGATATCTTGCGAAGGTTATTATTGAGCGTCCGTGGAAATTTGATCAGGAGTATATTGCTGCTTTCACAGTATTAAAAGAAGTTGATTTAAATTTTGAAGAGCCTGATAAAAAGGTAATTTATTGTTTAATTTTGCTGTAAATATTTAAGGTATTTTAATAATTTTAGGCACCGTTTCAAGTATCAACGATTAAACAACTTCGATCAGGATTTTTTAATAAGCAACCTTTTTCAATTGTTATGAGTCTACCACATATGGGATTTGTCCCAGGTCAAGTCATACCTATTTCGATAAATGTGAAAAATGAAAGTAACACTTGTGGAGAAAGTTTGGAAATAAATTTTAAACAAATTGTTACTTATAAAGGACATTTTCAACCTAAAACACAGACGTTTAAATTTGAGAAAGCCAAAATTGATTATTTATACATGAAAAATTTTGGAAGTATACCAGGGCAGTCAAACAAAAACATTTTTAAAGAAATTCGTATTCCGTCAGTACCACCGTCTAGTAAAAATAGTTGCTCAATTATTTCTATTGATTATACGATTGAGGCGAAAGTATATTTTGGTTTGTTTCGAAGTAAAATAAAAATCAGTTCTCCGATAATAATTGGAACTGTGCCCTTACATTCAGTGGAAGGAGGAGCAGTTTTGAATACAAGTCAAAATAGTAACATTGCTAATTTAGGTAAATAATATTTTATACAAATTTTATTTTGTTTGCTTATTATTAATTAATTTAATGCTTCAGCAGAACCTCCTTCGTACGAAGAGGTTGTGAAAATGGAAATGGTGACAGTAAGTGATGAAGTCGAACACCCTCTTGAGGAGTCATATTATCTTCCGCGGTATCCAGTTTACACATTTGAAGATAAAGTTAGAGGAAAAGATAAAGATTTATTTTGATGTAATTTAGAATGTATAAAATAAATTAAATTGTTATATTATAAAATAAAATATAATATCATGGTTCTTACTTTTTTCTTCATATTACATACAATTGGTGCGAAAATATTCTACTAAGGAATATTTTACAGTGGGCAAAAATTACAGGGAAAGCTAAAATTACATCAAGTACATCTTGAAGGCGTTCTTCGTTGTTTAAAATTCAAATAACTTAAATTTACCACTACTACACTGGGGCTATTTGCTTTAGGTTGTCCGGTTACATAGGTATTATTAGGTAGGTATTATTCGTGGAATGATGCATTATGATATTGTACTTTTTTTTTTTTTAAAGAACAAAAGGGGATTGCCTGAAATAAAAATAACAAATTTCATTAGATAGATCAAATTTGGTTAGGAATACAAAAAATAACTATTTTCTAGTCTTACTGGTGAAGATATAGAGATGAAAAATGTTAATTTTTTGAATTAGCTTACATTGGCGTTTTATACAAAAGCAAAAATAATTTTAATTGCAAGTAGCAGGTCTTGTTTATGGTGATTAGATACGTCTGTTGTCCTCATACATAATTTGCACAAATCAGCTGCAAAAGCTAAGTTCAGCATCATAGTGCAGATTGAAAGTAGTTTTAATTGTACCAGCAAACGATTCAGATTGTGCTTTTTAAAAACGTTTTAATCACCCTAGAATGGTGAAATGTGAGATTTTATTCGACAATAATCCCCAAGGGATTTATTACAGTGGTCAAAAAGTAACAGGGAAAGTGAAAATTACGCTCTCTAAAAAGAGGGATGTCCAAGGTATTCTTAACACCACTATTAAATGATACTTTGAAGATGCAAAATGAAATTATCTAACTAACAAGTAGTAGGTAGTGTTAAATTGAGTTTACATATTTGAGGTATAGACCAGATAGACCAGATGCATCGGTGCGGGCGTTCAGTTAAAATTCTTGGGTAATCCCGATCTCTGTAAATGTTAAAAATGACGCATAGGTAAAGTTTTCATCCGAAGTTAAAGCGAGTTTCTCGCTTATTTACAATTAAATTGAAAGCTTAAGCCTCGTTTTCCGTAGGTACGTAGTAAATATTGCTGGCTTGAAGATTTCTTTGAAAATTTAATGAGATAATCATTTACAACACATAACCCATATTCCTTGTAAAATATTTTCATTTCTGAGCTGGTTAAGGTTAAACTGCAAGTAAACTTTAGCAATATACTTTCAACAATTCTTTTTTTGTTTTTAAGTAGTAATAGTTATTAATGCAATATTTAGTAAAATTGTAGTTGGAATTGTTCATTATAAGAGATGATAAGATAATTAGAAGAAGAGCTTCTCTTCATTAAGAAGGTCAGTGAAATATTTTCTGAAGAATAAGATCTCAAAAATCTGCACAGTCTAAAATTATTGTTAACTTTTGGTTTTTTACCTTTTTTAAAATTGATGCAATAAATAATTTAAGTATTCTTCATTTATTGAATCATTTTAGCAATTATATTAAATCTTTCCGGATGTGCAAAAACTAAATGGCCCGAAAATGATGACTTATATAAATGGTTTGGAGATAAAGAAAAATATTTCGATGATACAAAATTTTTAATTGGTTTACCAGGAGGTAAGTTTGCAGTACATTTTATGTCTTTATTTTATATATAAATTTAAATTATTTGAAGCTGAAAAAACCCTTACACTTGAACCTAGAATCCATTCATTCGATTTTTCCTACACTTTACCCTGCACACTCCCATCATCCTTTGAAGGAAGATATGCAAACATAAGATACCTTGTAAAAGTTACCCTTAAATGTCCGTGGAAGTTTGATCAAGAGTACGTTGCTGGTTTTACAGTATTAAAACCATTTAATTTGAATTTTGAACAACCAGATTCATTCATTCATTTTTAATTTTAATTACGAATTATAAATATTTTTTATATACTTCAGTTGCCATTTGAGACAATAAATAGTACAGAACTTAATTCGTCCATTTGTTCAGTTGGTATTAGACTACCTCAAATGGGATTTGTCTCAGGACAATTAATGCCCGTCACTTTGAATATAGAAAACAACAGCAACTGTAGAATTAAAAATAGTCAAATAAATTTTAATCAAATTATTACATGTAAAACTCTTCACGATCAAAATTATATGATTTATAAGAAATGCTTATCAAAAGAGAAATGTGGTCAAATTCGAGGATGTCGAAAATATAAAATATTGCGAGAAATTCGTATTCCACCAGTGCCACCGACTTGCAAAAATAGTTGCTCAATTATAACTATTAATTATGAAATTGAAGCGGTAATGAATTTTGGTTGGTTTCATAAAAAATTTAACATTTGTGTTCCGGTGATAATTGGAACTTTCCCTGTATGCTCGGTGGTAAAACATCAGCCACAAGTAGAGGAAGGTACTTCAGATGTAAATTCGATTCGTAACGACACAACTATGGATTTTAGTCCTAAATTTGGTAAATAACCTTAAGTTTATATTTTATTTCTATAGATTAACTTTTGTTTGTTTTTAAGGTCCAATTTTGTATGAAATGTGTGAGAAAATGAATCGAGTTACAATAAGTGAAGATGTCGAGCATCCTATTAAAAAAACAAAATTTCTTCCTCAATATCCAGTTTATATATTTGATGATAAAACTAAAATTTATATGACTCGTTATTCCTGGCGTAATTTTGTAAAGAGATCATAAAATAAATAATAATTTTATTCAATTGTTTGTATTTAAAACATTTTCTAAATTTTTCCATATGCCCTCTTACAATTTAAACTTAACCGTTTTATTTTCCAAATTTTAAAAATTACCCAAGTTTACCGCCAAAAATTAAAAAGTCGAATTGTTGAGTGAACGTGATTTAATTTCTCTTTAATTTAAGAGAATAGGATTGGATTGTGTCTGAGCTATCAAAATTGACACCAGAGTTCGCCAAAAATATGCCGAAGATACCGATTGTGGGAAATTTGTTTACGTTATTTCTTGAATTAAAAGGATTTTGCTTCTTATACGGAATGAACTTTTAGGTTTCAATCATTAAAAACTTGCAACTTTCCTGAAAGCTTCTTAGGACAACATTTCTGCGAAAAATGTTTCAAAGTGTTTACACTAAAAATGTTTACAGCAAAAATTGTATACAGGGCCCGAAGTAGAACAATTTTAAATTTCTTAAGAGTTAACGTTTATTATTTTGAAAAATTTTCCAAAAGTTTGAGGAAAATAATAAAGATTTTGAAAATATGTAAATAAAATTTGATCAATTTTCGCTTTTAAGTATCAATTTTTATGGAAACGGTTATTTTGTTTAGCTTTTGTTTTAATTTCCGGGCCTAAAACTTAGATTTGAAAATCTAAAGCCTATGTGGAAGGTAATAGGTTGCGAGAAATCAAGTATTCATTTAGAAATTAGATTTCAGTTGATTTTTACTCGAGAAACTTGGTTTAGAAATGTGTA
The DNA here is from genome assembly GCA_963969385.1 of Philonicus albiceps. NCBI lineage: Eukaryota > Metazoa > Arthropoda > Insecta > Diptera > Asilidae > Philonicus > Philonicus albiceps. The sequence goes on along the minus strand of OZ017772.1, from coordinate 3,232,644 downwards.
ATTGTTAAATAAAAATTCAATTAAACCAATAAAGATTATTAACGATCTTAATTTTCTTAGAAAACATGTATAGAAGGTGCTAATCCCCACATCTATATCTAAATTTCTATATATTTAAAATAATAATAAAATTTGTTACTGAAATATATCGTTATTTTTTGTACTTTTCTAATTTTAAAAGGGCACTTTCTTTTCCAGTAAGATAAATTATCGAGTATAGTTCATCATTAAATTTTCATGCCATACCACACAATGACTATGAGCTATACACATCGGAAACTTTGCACTGAATTGAAATTTATGGAGTTTTACAATATTAAGCATTTCTTATTCCGCAAAAATAAAATCAAATTGCCTAGTTTTATACACACTTTGCGTTAAAAACTTAATACAAAAATTTATCAAGTTCAAGGTTTGGAGTTGGTATGGGGGTAAACATTATGACAATTTGATGCACTACTCTTAAATTTTAAAATCTGAATTGAATCAGATAGGAAAAAGAAAAAAATACTGCTATTATTTGATATAGAGGAAAGAAATCTATGATTTTTATATAAAGGCTATTTTATTTTAATATTTCAAAATTTCAATTGAACTCTTGGATATCCCTTTCTTAGAATTGAAATATGAATTTCAATGTATATACCCAATTTTTCTGGTTGACTATAATAAAGTGGGTATCTACTAGGGGAGAGCAGTCTAAAGCGGGTGGACCACCTAAAGCAGGTAAGCGCTATATACTGTCGAACTGTATACTGTCGAATGAAACGCGTTTTGCGTATTCCGAGATGAGTTTCGATTAATTCTGATCGGTTGTCAGAGTAGTGATATGATGTGATTGCGTGCAAGTTGCGTGCAACTAAAGGTATTAAGTCAAAAATTTGTTCCTTTAATCATATTGTTAATAATATCATTTTATTTTGGCACAAAATAAAAATACCGACGTATATTTAAGGTTTATAATTCTTTAAGTCAGAAATGTTCTCTTGAGCAAAGCGATTAGGGTAAAGCGGGTAGATACCCTCCTATAGAAGTAGCACAAAATCTTGAGAAAGAAATTCCGTCTAATAAAATTAGAGCCTCGTGTTCTATGCCAGTTAATGGAAATTTATTCCCACAGTAATAGATCCACTGACACCTATAACTCATGTAAAGCCTATAGATATCAGATCAATACCTAAATTAATCCCAAACAGAAAAATTCAAAGAGCTGAAGTATTAACTAGTACAACTATTAAAAATTACTTCTGCAAGTAAAATTGGCAAAACTAATCAAAGAAAAAACCTGCAAAACAATATGAACTGTTTATTTTGAAAGTGGTGTAAGTCCAAAATGTCATTAGGTCGATTTTACTTTAAAAGAATATGGGAAAGTCGCCTATATAACATTTTGGACTTACATCACTTTTAAAATAAACGGTCCATGTATTTGTTTTGTTTGTGATGGTCGTTATGTGGACCCACCTGAGAAAGGTTGGATCAAATATGGAGACTACGAATAGTGGGCTTATGAGGCTTTTACTAGTTACTCAGAAATAGGTTCCTATTTTTGCGGTTTATTAATATGTCAAGAATGAGGCGATTACTTTATTTTTTTCAACACTTACTTATTTTATTAACACAGGTACCTAATTAACGTTTGTCAATTTAATAGTCATGTAAGTCTAAGAAGTGTTACTACATTTATATGATAGAGACTTTTCTATTGCTAAAAACTGATTAAATGAGTCTGAGATTATTATTTAGATAATAGATATAAGTTAAAATAGAAAGTTATTTTTTATGATAGTTAGATGCATAACTGAGATCTCAACCTTAGTTTTAAAAAATATTGATATATGTACTTATCTGCTTTTCCCAAAACGGCTTACATACTTTAGGTTTCCCATTAGGGAAAGAGAGTTTTTGAAGAGTCTGTAATTTTTGATAATACATAATTTTTTTTTGTGGGCCTTCAATGTTAGCTTACCCATTTTAAGCCACTTTCCCCTACAGAAATAACGAACACGCTCTAAGAGTGTTTTTGGCTGTTTAACTGCCATTTAGACAAATGCCATTATTTACTTAATCTGCTCGCCAGCATCGTTGCATCCTAACACCTGCCCTTTTCCACAATCGATCCAATTCAGCCAGAGTTTTACCAACCTGTTTAACCGGAAATGCGCGAAAACTTTCTCCGCTATTTTCAGCATAGTTCACCAAGCCGCGGTGAAGGACTGTAAATCTCGTTGAATTAATTTAATTAGCCTGTTAACCTGGAAGCATTAATTGCACTCTTCTTTCTTTATTTCGGCACTTCTACCGGCTTTCTTTGAAAACACTAGCCAAGAGCAATTTTGTTGGTCGCACAATTCTGGCCAGTCTTGCGGGTGGAGGTGCACACGCCACGCCACACGCCCTTCCCTGGCGTTAATTGAAAGCAGAAAGATTGCAGCGCAATTTAAGTAATCTTAAATTTTAACTGGAAAGTTGTACGGAGATAAAATGGGCTATTAAGCGTGCTCCAGGAAAGGGAGCAAGACTTTTCTGCCCTTTTCTGCTCGATTTTACCGGGCTGACCCTATCACTCAGCCGGATGTAGCTTTTCCGGGCGCAATTTCTTAGGTGCCTTCATTCCTAGACAATCAGAGGAGCTTGCATGCTAATTATGGGACATTACCTGAGCCACTAACTTCTCTGCGAGTTCATGACGAAGCGGACTGGATGGTAAATTTAACTGAGCCCCTTTTCGGTACGGGGATGGCCTACAATTTCAGTTGGCAAAAGTTTCAACTTAATTTAGACCTAAATGGTGATGCGATTAATTTAGCAACTCCTGAACTGACCCTTTCTGAACGCCTCCGTTGTTGTGGATAGAACTCAGCGCGTCCCAAACGATGACAAGGGTTCCTCTTATGGTTGAAGGGTACCGCAGCAGGGACTTGAAACTTTCGCCGTAATTAATGGTCGGCATGAAGGTCAAGCGCTGACCGTGGGGTTTAAACAGATGCCCTCAGCAAGTGAAAAAGACTTGGAAATTTATTTCACAAGCGAAATCTCATTTTGGGGCATGCTTTCACTAAGAGTCCCAGCAGTGCTACAAGGCACTGTCATGATTTTCGAGTGTTTTAGTGAAAGTAAATGGAGGCTCGCGCGGTTGGTGCACTCCCTTAGGGATTTTAGGTGTACCTCTGATGAGAAGGATTATCTTTTTCAAGAAAAAAGGGTTGTCCTCCTTAAGTGCCATCTCTCATTTTTTCACAAAGCGTTAATTGCTTTCTTTTCAACAGAATCAATTTTGAAAAAGGATGTTCTGTGGAGTAAATTAGAATGGTAGTGCGCGTTTAAATTTTCATAATCTTAATTCAAATTAATTCGATATTTAGGCTTAAGTACCGGAATGGTTGAGATTTTCTTGCTTAAGCTAAGCCTGCTTTATTGGCTTAAGTTAGTTCAACCTATTATAGTTTCTGGTAGTTAACTTCACACCATTTTGTACACAAAAATTATTATTTTTGTCATTGGCAAAAAAAACTAACTATTTCTGAAAAAAATACCACTTGTAATAAAAAATTTAATATGGTTTTTTAGTATTAGTTCTTAATAGATACAAATTCGAGCCACCGGTGGTACACGCCGGCGTGAATGGCTTAGGTAATACGGATATTCCCCGAAATGTAATTTATTTTTGTTTGAATACATTTGCCTATTGTGGATGAATGGATAATGAGTAATTTAATATTATAATAGTGTTATGAGATGGTTTCCTCAATTTCAGCACCTTGTTACAACGAAAACGTGTTGAAGGTTGCTGTCTTATACGAAGATTTCTTAAATTTTCTTATCATTTAAGAGAGAAATCGTATTGTAGCCGTATTTGTAATGTTAAACCCTTTAAATATCTCTTAACTATATTATGACGGTTTTTTGTACTATTAAAGGAAATGGAAAAGTTGCCATTTTGCACATAATTAGCCCATATATGAAATTCAGCCAAGGTTTTTCTCCGAAGCTCTATTTGTCCTAATTTTCTTTTTAATTAGCTTATATAAGTAAAGATGAACCATTCAAATAGCATTGTGATTTACAAATTTTACCTGGACTGCTCAATATGCATTGATCGCAAAAGTTTCAAAAGTCGTAGTATCTGAAATAGGAAAAAATTTTCCCTTTGATTTCCTATTCGTAGATTATGATAAATCTCAAGACATAGACGCAAAAGTAATTGAGTTATACCTTTTTTTCCTCTTGTATCTCTAAAATTACAATAAATCTTGATAATTATAAATGTTTTGTATCTGGGGATTTGTGGAGGTTACCTCGCTGTGATTTCAACTCTGAGTATTATCCACGAAAAACTTTATTCAAGACTGTTTTAAGTCTAGTTCAAGTTTTCATAAACGGGTACGAATATTTAAATTATATTGAAATAAATATAAGCTGTTTTTCGAAGCGATTTAGAAACGAGAAAGCGAGCAATGCATCTGAAAGACATTAAGTATTACTAATACTTTAAATATATCAGATGTATTGGGTTTTTTGATGAAACCAATTTTTAAATCATACTTTTCGATCGATTAAAGCGAGGAATGGGAATATAAATGCTCTACCAAAGTATAAACATATCCGATGAACAATTTTAAATAATAACGTTATAAGACATTATTTCTCAGCACAGTGGCATGTAGAAGTTCGGTTATGTTATGCATGGGAAGGGTAAAGAGGTAGGGGTAATGTATTCATTAAACGGTGTACATGCTCAGACTTAATTACTAATTTGCATTTTGATTTATTGCCCATGCATTGCACCGTTCGTTGCGTTGTCTTCTTAAAGTTTCAGGCGTTCCCAGACCAGTTCTGGGCGCCATTCCCGGTATCCTACGATAAAGCTGCCTGGAGAATTGTTTTGTTATTAAACTGCGAAAATTCTTGAGAATGATAAATGAGTTCTTCAACGGATGGATTCCAGTGCAGCGCTATCGAGTAGGACAAAATACGGTTGTGCCCTGCAGAAGAGTTTCCTTAACTCTCTTCTGGCACCAATGGCACTGGGTTCCCCATTCTTAGAAGAGACCGGGGATAGGCGGACTTTTATCCTGAAGATGCTCAACTTTTCTCGCCAGATAAATATACCAACACCAACGTTTTAGATTTTTTTAACGAGGACTACAACGATAACGACGAGCTACAGAACTGATGGGTGCTAATGCTGTGCAATTGCAAAAACAATTACTTTACCGATTTCTTGCTGGAGCCCACAATCGCGGGGATGGTTTTGTTATGCTGTTCGTGATCTACCTTCAGGATGCCTCTAGATGAGAATAAGGAGGAATTTACTGACGGGAAGTTTTGATGGAGTTAGCAGCGGGACAGTCAGTGATTGATTACAACAAAGCAAACTTTGTTGAGAGGATTATAAGTACAATCTTTGAGGATGGGGGAGGTGCAATGGGGGAGATTAAATCTAGAACTAACGTAGAATGTTCCCTTGATTAGAGATAATCACATTTACGTCCGTAATATTGCGATGGTATAAGCAGTCAGTTTAGATAAAACTTTCTTCAATTTTCCTACCAACCATGAAATCAAATTATTGGTGTAACGCATACAAAATACCTAACTATAGGATAAACCAGTTTATTTTAAAAGTATGTTATTATTACTATTTATATTATAAAGGACAAAATGATTTCGACTATTTTTGATTGTTCATGGAAGTTGACAAAAATTTAAATCGTATACACAGTCATTTCCACAAGAGCGTATCCATTGTAACTTTTTAATGCACCATTTCTCAAAGAGTGATGGGGGACTTTTAGACCTGCTTAGAGTTAAACCATATTTCATTGTTATGAATACAATTTAAAAATATTTTCAAGACAAGCACACTGTATAAATATTTTACGTAGAGCATACTTTATCTAAAGATTGTGGATGTTCTAAACTACCACCCTAGTGTATAAATGTACATAAACTTTTCATTTTTCCCTACTTTGGATTAGAAAATTTTAAACAAAATCCGTGAGCAGAGCTTCTTCGCAGATAAAACGTGTACTTTTCCAAATATTCGTTTGAATAATTGTTTTTCAAAGTTGTACAGAATGCATTGCTGTACTTTGTATATAAAGCCCCTGAAAAGTTTCATGTCCGTAAACTTTACCTGGAGGTACAGGATTTATGGTAAATTAAGGCGAAAGCATCAGGATGGGATGGAACATAAGTACTACAAGTATTTTCGGCATACGATGCTTCATCCTTTCATCCCTTAAACTCCTTTCGCCCTTTATCCCGTTTTCCAACCCACAACTTTTGTGTTGATGAGATTCGTTGAGCAGGGAGAGGCCTGTATGCAATCCAATGCACTTCGGTAAGTAACACACTTTTCGACTTTGTGTACGGGGGCGTATTTAATAGAATGAAATTAACTTCTGCATCACTGGGTCACCGGTATTTCAGTGCAGCTAAACTCTAATTAAGTAATTGTTTCACTGCACAAAAGATGAGGCTGGCTGGTAGAACCTCCGCTGCAGTATCCTAGATGCAGGCGTGTGCATAAAGTGATGCTATTATCTGCAGCAGAGATAAAACGGCCTGAATTCAAGTAGATTTTGTTACACTCTCAGTTCTCAAATGGATCTTCAATTTCTTAGCGACATCGCTTAACATCCGCTTGGGTCATTGTCGTTGCCTATTTATAAATGAGAAAGCATACTATGCCAAGCCGAGGACGAAAATTGAAGTGGGTCCTTTACACCCAACTGTAGGGTAAAAGTTGCAAATTCAATAAAAGTAAATCGCAGCTGACATCTCTGTCAGCCCTTTAACCCTCTTCCTAGCCTGATGCAATGAAGTGGTGGTCCCAACATCAAAACATATCTTCAAAATTATTCGCCACGGTGCTCTCAGGTACATCGTTGCATAATTGTGCATTACATGGTCGTGAGAGGCTGTGAATGAAATTAGAGGTGACGACAGAAAATATTTAATGCAAGTGTTAAGTAAAATAAAGGGTATAAAAGCATCGCAGCGAAAGGAGGATGAGGTCAGGGGTCGACGGCGACGAAGAATTGAAGTTAATTTTTGCCCAGGGCGCTTTTATTCATCAGTGTCGCCCTCAGTCCTATATGCAAAAGGGTAGAAAGGATGGAAAGGGTACAAAAGTAGAGAAACAAAAGGGGCAAATGGATGGGTCACTTGCCTTTGTTGCGATAATGAGTACGGCAAATTGAACATTTTCATGTTAAGTGTTTAATTATGAACTTTCGTCGTGAAAGGTCAGCGAATATGTTTTTGGAAAAAGGCTGGATATGTGACCTTTTGGCCCAAAAAATATCTCAATTTTACCTGAACTTCTATTGTTTTGCAAATTGCACTTGAAGGACAAAAGGACGAAAGAAAGATATTTGTAAGCTCTTCTTCTAAAGATAATTTCATTCAATATAAAAACCCCTTCTTGTTAAAGGGTGAATATATCTAAGATAGAAACCAATTTTAAGTGGGGACGATATCCAACTAACAATTTTGCCTTTAAAAACTGGGAAGAGTTGAATGTAGTCGGTTATTTTGGGTTTGTTTCAATGCTGGTTTCTAAGTGGTGAATAAAAAATTGAACAGAAAATTTAAATTGAGTCCTTTCTTTTAAATTTTTATTAAAATTATTTTATTAATTATTCTTAATGATTAGAAACTTCATTCTGAATTTACTTTTTATTGGACATTTTGCTTGTTTGATCAATTTTTGTTTCTGCCAGTTGATGTAGTAGTACGGTTTGTTTAATAATATTTTTTATGCATTTATTTTGCACTATTTGAAGTTTATTGATGATTGCTGCTGCATAGAGCAGTGCAGATTGCATTAGCATTTTATAAATAAATCAGCTTGTTTTGTGTTGTAAGGTGAGATTTCCTGTTTAGTAGTGGGTATAGGATGACTAGATATTTTTGTATTTTCGAAATTGTTTGTAGAGCATGCTCTTTGATTTTATGCTTTTGGACCATTCGAAGGGTCCTTTCATAATGTTTATAAGGCGGTAGGTAGCGCTCAGTTCTATTCCTTCTAAAGTAGATGGTTTGTATTTTCGCAGTGTTTATTTTTATTTTCCACTCGTTGTAGTACTCGTCAGGGAGATGCAATTGAGCTTGCAGGGTGTTTACTATTATTTGTGGGTCATCTGCACTACAAGTGTATCGCTGTGTCGTTTGCAAACATTACTAGTTCACATGTATCTACTTGTAACTTGGGTATATCTAATGTGTAAATGTTGTATAGAGTGGGGCTAAGGCACGAAGCTTGTAGGACACCAGAAGGCAAAATTCTTTTTTGCTGATATGTGACCATTGAACCGAACAGCAACATTTATGTTGCTGAGAAATAATTGTATCATTTTAGTGAGATAACATGAAAAATTTGCTTTTACAAGTTTGAGTAGAGTACTAGCCCTGCATCCCACACAGAAACAACTTTTACTTTTACTATATCAAGTGCTATAAGTCCTGTTAATTTACAGAAAGTTAAATTATATTATCAGTTTATTTCTGTCTATGTTGGTGATCTTAATTTAACTTTGTGAATTAAAACCACACTCAATATAAAGTTTTTACGATTTCGAAATCTCTATATTTAAAACTTTTAATTAGCTGAATTGATGCTTTCATTTTAAATTGGCTCAGTTTATATTTTTCTAAAATTTGTTAATTTTATCTTAAAAAATTATTTTAGAAATCTTTTAATTCTCAATTCCAAGAAACCATTTCATCCTAAAATATTTTTTTGGATGACTTTTTGTGTCCTTTCCCAGAATTTATTATTTTAGAATCGATTTTGCATGAATTTAGAATTTTACCATCTGTCTATAATTTTTGCTGATGTAAATTAAACTGAGGTCGTCTGGCCCAGGACGATAATCATTCAAATTTAATTTTCTTAATGCATTTCAACGATAATTGTCTCAATCAATTTTCAAAAGAAATATCAACGTTGTCTATTTCTTACTCAGTAATTTGCAGTGAAAGCTAATTTTCGTGCTCTTGTAATGTTTGAGGTAAGAATTATTCGAAGAAGGTTGGAGAGGAGAAGTCGAGAAGGATGTGCAATAAACGTCTTAGCTAATAGCTTAGCTGCAGCAAGCATGGAAAGAGACTAATGATCTTTTGTGTTCCAATCTAGAAACTATTGCCTGTTACGACAGATTTCTAATGCCATTCATGACAATATTCTGTTATTTGATAACTTAATCCTACACCTCTTGTCTTACCGGTAGATAGATAAATTGGTACATAGTTTCGAGAAGATCATTAGGGGTAGTTTCACAAAAGCCTTGATATGCAAATAGACAGGGCTCAAGTTCCTACTGCTTGGAACAGCATTTCTTAAACAAAGTCTTTCTATATTCTAACCGGATGGGCCATTTACGGAAACATCTTGTAATAGTTGTTGATTATTTCAAAGGGTCAATTACGAAAATTGGAGGTCAGTTCTTAGATTATTGACTGTCAATTTCTGCTTAGTTCAAGCGGTAGTTAAACCTTAGTTTAGTCTAAAGTTCCTGATAAGTGTTGGATATTGAGATGATTTAAAAGCGAACTTAAGTCGGACTTTCCTTTAGGTTTAAGTTTTACTGAATCTTCTGTACTGTTGCTTTCTGTAGTAAGGAAAGTGCAACAATTGATTTAAAACCAGAGGAATTGGATTGGGAACATCTTTTAAGTAGTCTACATAGGTTTTGAAGTGGTTTTCTTTGTTGGCATGAAATAAAATTCGTATAAAAGAAAGCGAAACGAGCGCAAGAGTACAAATATACCTTTGTTTTTATTCTGGAACCAAATAACGCTACAAATTTACTTTTAGCGAAAAATCCACTCTGATCCTGGATAAAAATGCCAGAAGCCTATCGAGAAGACTTATATTACCGACTTTTGCCACTGCCGGACTGGTCTGGTGTTAGATCAAAGTGTGCTTGACTTCCTTTCCATTTTCCCTTTTTGAAGAGGCCGAAAACCTCCTTTCCCCTTGTATACATTCATTCATCCCCGCTTCCAACCAGCCAGTAGAAGACCCACTTGCTGTTCATGCTACTTACTTCCGACCTGTAACATTATCTGGGAAAATAAGGAAAATTACCGAGTCGGTGGGAATAAATCAGGACTCGAATCGATTTTATTAAGGTTCTGCCGACGTCTTTAATTTTTTCTTCTTCTTCTTCATTTAATACGTGGATACGTGTGCGGCTCTCATTCAAGGGCTGTAATTTTAAATGGGAAATCTGCTTACGTGGTAAAGGCAGGTAACAAGGGCTTCCGGCGGTTTTAGAACAGAGCACCATTGATCCATATCCGCAGTTTGGCGTGCCAGAAGCATCATGATTTTTGATCCTTATAACGTTGAATCCCTTCCATTTTAGCCAGATATTTCACTTTTTTTCGACAGGTGTGTTGGTTATTAATTTAGAATTATATTGCGTAAAATGATGAAGAGGCATAAAGAAAACGTTTCATCTTAAAGACGGTATTTTATTTGGAAACCTTTTGTAATATTACGCTGCCTTTAAAAATTTTCTTTTATATTACGATTTATTATTAAGATATACGGAACAAATTTATTCATTTCACTTAATGTAAGCTAGTATAAAATAATCAATAGAATACTTAAATTAAATTAGACTAAGATAATAAGTTAAGTTCTACACTAGTATCACTAATTTAATAGTCCAATGCAGCACAGGGTATATTTATTTAATTTACATATACAGAAAAATATCACTTAACATATCATAATATAATAAATAAATAAATATAGTAAATATATAATAAATAAATAAATAAGGATAGTATAAACTTCTTATATGAAATATACCTTTCATTTTCATATTTCAAGGTATCAAAGATGAAAATAGGCCTTTATATAAAATTTTAGTGAATTATTCTTTTGCAATTTATGGTTTAATTCGGTTTTAAACCTTATTTTATAGAAATGGTGAAAGTGACTGCATCACCATTACAATTTTAATTTAATTTCTTACACTTTTCTTTACATTATTCAGATCGTTTCTAATAATAAAATTATATTAAAAGTAAAATCGTTTTAATAAAAATTATGTACATATATAAAAGTGTGGCTTTGATTTAAATCGTTTATCTTATCATATTTAAATTACTATAAAAAAATAATCATGAATATATTTTTTCCTATCATGATTGCTTTGGTGAGGTATTTATGGAAATCCTCAGAAGCAAATTCCAAAATTTTTACTTCAACAAAGATGAAAAAAACTTCAAAGGGCCACTCTTTGGTTTTCTTCAGCTTTTATCATCCTCTCTAAAGGACGTCTATTAGAGGAATCTAAGAAATCTATTCCTGTTCATCCTCCACTTCATTTTCTTTTTTTTTTTTTTCTCAAAATTCCCTTATTTTTCCGCAAGACTATTTTTATGGTTAAGGTTAGCTTTATATCACAAAAGGAATCAATCAAATTACTGGCCGCACATGGTGTTCCCGTTCGGGGATTGTGCCCAGCCGGTAGGGATCCGGGAGCTCTAGCGTTTTATTCCCGCCATATCTTCAAATGTTATTCTTTGGCATGAATAAAACGTTAAAGGCTAGAAAGCGTCCCAAAGTTGACGAACAAATCCTCAATGGCGCATAGAATTTATTGCGGTCGGTGCGAGGGTTTCAGGCAGATGGGAAACTGCGGCATGGGATGGGTCAAATATACCCAGGACCCTGCAGGAGACCAAATCCAGATCGATTTGATAATTGCAAATAGGTTCAGTGCCTCTCAAACCCACTTGCTTTGGTCGGATCCTGTCTTCGACAGTCCACCGAAAAAAAAGGGACACCGGGCAAATGCGTGCGGATTAAACTTCAACTTCTCATGGTGATGGCGCAGAACAAAAGTTTTCCAATAAATTTATCAAAAGGAAACTTTTATGGACTCCCGAGCCCATTCAGAGTCTTTTGGCAAATTTGTCATTTTCTCTATCTTTGGTGTCGATCTGAAGCTTAGCAAAACTTTTGAGGAGCTCCTTCGCCATCAGGTTGCTTTCCTCTGCAATTTATTCAAAAGGTCACAGAAGGAAGAAATAAAAAGATACAATTTTTAATAATCCCCTTTGCTGGCACTGACGTTTAATGAATTCGAGTCACGGCCAGGGGTGTTGGTCTCTAGCTCATTACCAATTGTTGGTAGCTATCTTTGCAATTATTTTGGCACAGAGCCGTCTTCCCTCTGGCTGAGGGTCAGCTTCATTTTTAGCCCTTTAATGTACCAGATACCCTCGTAATTGCTAATCTGCTGAATTTATAGCTGTTTAGCCCTCAAACAATTCTAGATTCGCCGTTGGGTTCGGGAGGAAGAACATGGAACAGTGTCAAGTCGAAGTAGCTCTAGCAATCTGTCTCTATCTCTGTTGTAATTATGCAAGAGGATTGCAAACCACCATCGTTACGCGAAAACAAGTGCCCTTACTTAGACTTTGAAGCATTGTGGAAATTGTCATGATGATTTAAAGTTCTAGAGAAAGGACATACCCAAATTTTTAGAAGATAAATTAAATTTATATGTACCAATGTCTGTGGTCTAGGTCTATATTTAAAATTGAATAGAATCTCAAAGAAAATCCTGATGAATGTTTTTGTTTAAAGAAAGAACATGATAATTACCAACAAGATTTTTGAATGTAAAATAAAATTGAAGACAAAAACAAGGACATTAATACTTAAAACATTTTCTTCAATTTCATGTTTATGCCCTTGAAGGACAAGACCTTTAAGTATTTTCTAGTCTTAGTACGAATTCTAACTTTCGAAATTGTTGCTTTTATTACTAGAGGTTGGGATAATTTTAAAATGATTTCGTAATACTCATTTCATTTTTGATATAAAATGAATTTCGTAAAATAGCAATTTAATGAAAATAAGAGAAAAATAAACAAATTAATGAGTTATGACGATTAAATTAGAAATTTGTATACCTTCGATAGTTTCATAGGTTATGAGGGGCAACAGTTTTATTTTGTGGGAAAGGCAACTTAATTTTATTTGTGAATACCAGTTTTATAGAATGTAATTAATAGCGAATTGAAATATAAAAAAATAATTAAACTGTCACCACTTACTTAACTCTCCACGCCGAGTTCTAAAGAAGTTCTTTACTTCCTTTCAGCTAACATTCGCATTTGTCTCAGGCGGCATTGAATAAATTTTCTTTTAACTCCTTTCCTAGTGCCGGCTGGAAAAGATCGGCTAAGATGTTGAGCAGACAACAATTAATAATTCAAAACTTAAACAGAAGAGTGTCTGACCCCCGTCGACAGGAGAAGTTTTCGTGGGAAAATTTTTGGATGGAAAGCCATCGTTATACTCGTTTAAATTATAGGCGAGGTACCAACTCGTAACCTACTGGCATTTCATGAAGTGCGCTTAGGCACGTAAGGAATTAATGCCGGTGGAAGGTGCCATGCTTCGCACCCACTTCTCGCCACGGAGAGGTGGTGGTGGCAAAAAGAACCCTGGCAAAATGAAAGGCACTCAAGAAAATTATGTTCCCGAGAGCTTTTGAATATGCTAATTGCCCCACTATATAAGCGAAAAGCGCGGGGCATTAAAATTCATTTATCATTTTCCGAGCACTTAGCCACCGAGGGGGGTTGGCTTCTTATTGCGGAATGGCGGAATATTAAAAAAAAGAAGAAAAAAAAATATTAAAAGATGGTACTGGCCAAGACTGGGAACTTGGGGGCAGTTTTATAATTATTTTGGTGGCATCCGATTAGCAGCTAAATTAAAATTCGATAAGGAGGTAGTCTTTTTGTTCATGCTTCAAGTAGGAGAAGGACGAAGCGTGACTTTCTAATATCGCACCCTCCAGAGTATACGCGGAAGATACTTGTTTTGTTTTTTTTTTAATGTTATCACGATGAGTAGCAGGTTTTGATACGTTTTACGCGTTACGAAGAAAGTGAGAAGCTGAAAGGGAGCAAGCCCTGTGCAATTGAAGATTAAGGCGGCATTAAAAATTAATGGAAATTGAAAAGAACGACAGTCGCTTGCAACTGAACATCTATGTGACACACAATAAGATATACAGAGAAATAATGAGGATTTTAATTAATTTTTCGTATGTTTTAATTAAGCTTGAGTGCTTGGATCGGATTATATGGATGATTAGCTACTTTGAAATTTATTACTTTCTACTTTTTTACATAAATAAAATATTTAAAGGAATTTATCTTCATATATTTCCATCTGGTTATACATATTTGTCTATCTGCCTATTCGTCTATCTATTTATTCAGTCAACCAGTTTAGTCCAATTTAAAATTTCGAAATTTAGCAAAGTAATTACCTTAAAATATCTGAAATTTGGTACTATGTAGATATATAAAAATGTTTAAATAAAACAACAGCAAGCCAAAAAACTCGTATTCAATATTTGTTATATCTGGGGTTCTACTTAGATTAGTCTTTATTACTCTATAAGAAACAACATCGCAGAATACGTTGAGACTAATTCAAAATAAAATAAAAGTACCTTTTTAACGATACCTCACATGTTAGAATTATTTTTTTTAAATATAGGAGTTATGGAGTTTTACATAAAAGCAAAAAGTAATCTTTTCCACAGACGATTTGTACCACAAATAGGAAAATCCCCAAAGAAAAGAATTAGCTAGGAACCCATTTATGTGTTGTTGAAATTCAGAAATGAAAATTTCTAATTGAATAGCAGTTAAAGAAGTGCTACAGAAAACCAAATTTATCCGAAGCTAGATTGAGTAAATAAAGTAGGCACCAAAATGCCAGATAGTCCAGCTGGTATGTAATTATGGTAGGAATTAGTTCATTGCATTAAATGAACAGACCAAATGCAGATGTGAAATTGCGAACACAATACGCTTTAACTAAGGATTCAGCCGCATTTCAATTAATCGTCCTCAAACTGGCATTCATTACTGAGAAATTTCATTAGCCAAATTCAAGCAATCCCATTTGTGTAGTACACGTTCTGATTCTGACGAGGCGGCCCGATCTCAAAAGGATGCCATAAAATAAGTAACTATTGAATCGGCTGAATGGGGGCGCCCTCGAGTGGGATCATTTACAGAATTTATTCGTCCGACTGTATTAGCTCTCGACTTCTTATTTCACAATAAAATGTGTTTGTGTAGCGCTTTATGTCTAAGCTATTCCCGGGAAAAAAGAAAAGAAAATGTGGTATAAAAATGTGCACCCCTAGCCCAGTTTTATTTTTGGGTGGGGCTTTATTTGAGGAGTACAGCATCCATGCTGTCGCAAATCTTTAGGCTTGGCAGACGTTGGAGAGCAGCCCGCTAGCACTTTAAGCCATTGCCGCCTATCATTGAAAGAAAACGGAAACAAATCTTTGCAATATGAAAGAGCTTAGTCGCTACTCATGATGATATCATAAGCCGGGACTCCTCCGGGGGGACCTTCGTTATGTCGGGGTCAATAAAAGATGTGCTTCATATATGTGCTCGGAGGAAGGCTTTAAAAAATTCACGTCGAGAACAAGTGGGAATTTATCCCATTTCATCTTCCGTTCGAGTCATTCGTTTCTCACAAAATTCAAAATGGGTTAGGAGTTTGTTTTTTTTTTTTTTTGGGGGTCCCCCCATTCCTTTGGGGTGTTTGGGCTGAAGCTGTTTGCTATCTTAATCTTGCAAAAAAAAAAAAAAATACTAGACATGAGCAAAACAAGGACATTCTATTTTAATAAAGTGAGAAATGGGAATGGCTTGGTATTCAGGCGCTCTGCAGGACATTTTCCGGATAATGTCTCTTATACGGCACTGATGGTGGCCAAAAGCGACAAAGGACATAGCCAGGATTTCGTTCAGGAGCTATCAATTACAATACAATGGCTCGCTTGCTTTGGTGTTTCTACATTTTTGAATTTCTCCCTTCCGTATAAACATTCGGTTTATATATAGTTCAGAGAATAATCCAATTTACCCTATACAACTCATGTTATTCAAGTTATCAGTACAATTCATTTATGAATTTTTGTTTTTCACATACACTGCTCAAGGTTTTCTCATGTTCCATTATTTTTTAAACTTGTTTCGTAAAATACTATCTAATTGTTTTGAAATTGTATTCCTGTTTTAACCAAATACGTTCTTTTAAAACATTGCTTGAAAACTTACTCTTCAGAATAGAAAAGTAAGAGAAATTGATATTAAGTCTGATTATTTTCTATAACATTCAAAATACTGTGGTTTATTTTTATTTTTATCGAAAGTATGTAGCTTAAAACAAATTTAGTTAGTATTTCGAGATTTCATACTAATTGTTAGTAATAGAAGCGTAATTTCCCACGAAGGCATATTTAAATTGATATTATTTGACCTTATAAACCCTTGATGTCGTTAACTGCAATTTCTTTATCTCAGTTTATTACTTTGAACATAAACCCAAGCAGGTCAGATAGTGTAAAATAAATGTAAATATTTTTCTCTTTATCAAGACATTTATTTCCCTCTTTTTGTCTTGAATGTCTCCCGATTGGCTAACAACTTTTATTTTTTCTCAAAACATTTTTAATTAATTTTCTCAAAGGATTTGCCTACATTTCATTCAATTCTCACTTCATGTTATATAAATTTCTTCATTTTAAATTCTCTAGCTAAATCGTCTTTGAGAGTAGTTCGAGAGCCAGAGAAATTTTTTCGTTAAGACTTTTAAATTTAATAATTGGACAGTTTCCTTTAGAAGTTTAGCTCGATTGCCAGTGCCCGAACATTTGGAGTCTACACCATTCACAGGCACTTATAAAATCGATTTCAAATGGAATAATGTGTTTTCTTCATTTTTTCTCTAGTTGAGTGCACTCTTGGTTCAATCCTTTTACTTAAACTTACTGTCCACTGGTCCAAAGGATAGAAGAAGGTTTAGAGTTGTATGGAATCAAAGATTAGGGGATTCTTGCATAAAAACTCTAGGGCTTAATTACTGCATTTCTTAAGAGAGAGATAGGGTTCAGAATGGAGGGAGAAAAATATAAGGGAATCCTTTGCGAGTCCCTTATCCATTTTTTTTTAGTAGCAGTGTAAGAACCCGGCTAAGGAATTAAATGAATTTGTATCCCAGGAACGTTCATAAATCGAGCACGTACGCGTCTAATGCAGACGTTAGACAAGGTCTGGCCAAAGCCATTTTCGTAATAACATTTTCATGTAGTTTCAGTGGATTTGAGCTAATCGAACTTGTACCCGCTGACTTGCAAGGAATCGGCAAGTGCGATTCCGGACAGAGGTCAAAATGCAAAAAAAAGAAACTATACACCCTAAGTCAATTCCGCTAATAGCTTTTTCGAATTGAAATAAAGTCAGAGTATGCAACCTGTGCAATTGTTATCTTTGGTACTTTTATGGTTTTTGCTGTGATATTCCAGTTTAATTTATAACCTAGAAGTTAAACAAACTACTGGATTTAGAAAACAGTGGTCGTTTTGTCCCTTTGAGCATTTTATATCCTTCGCACTAAACCTAAACCCTAAACCACAGACACATTTACTGCATCGAATGAAAAATTGTAACGAACAAAAATAATAGTGAACGCCTCCAGGAAGCCTCATCGTTTCATTGCGTCCAGGAATAAAACGTTTGCTTTTATTCGATTTAACAAAAAATAACAAAAAGATACAAAAAATAAAATAAAAATAGAATCCCTCTTGGCGCTGGATACCTCGTTGGCAATTTTATAAAATGTTGGAGCTCTCGCGGTGATTGAACCAAATCCAGTACTCTCTAGTCGAACAGAAAAATACAAAATCGCGTACTGTATAAACGCAATTAATCCACATTGTTTTAGTGAATGATACTCAAACGGGGGTTAGGAGGAGGGTTTGGCGCATTTTATCGCTTATATATTCGCTCTTCACTAAAACTTTGCTTTCCCGACTATTTTCCGCCCATCCTCTAGGATACCATCATGAGAAAGGATCTGAAAAAGGTATGCTATGGCTGAAAAAAAAAGAAATTCACGAGCTCTCGTTGTAGTCGTCACTGAGGTGAAACACTCTTTCCAAACTTGGTACCCAGATCTCACCCACATTACCTCCACCTGGCTCCTACCACTTTTCGTCTTTCTATTCGGACGGCTCTTTTCGAACTGAAAAATGCTAATTCCGTACAATTTGCATATTTTCCTGTTGAAGGGTATAATTAAAATAGGTTCCCTGCATCGTGCAAAATGTTTTATTAGATGAAATGGTTAATTGGAGTATTCCAGGGATGCCTCGACCAGTGCTACAAGTCTGATGCTGTTTTTGCTTTACGATTCCCACTAAACTACATGATGCTGTAGGGAAATTAGAATATATAAAGGGTAACATTCAGCGACATATTCCAAAAAAAAATTTAATCTTTCAGTTTATCTTTCGCTGAATACAACAAAATAAAATACCAGACAATGTGCTATTTGTCTAATTATAGTGTCTAAAAATTCTTTAAAGGATACCGGCGTAATTAACTTCAAATTATAGAGAAACCTTAAGTTAATTTTACTTTAAAGATTTGTATTATTAGCATATGTACCTTGTGGAAGGACAAATTAATTAATTAATTGCTAAATTATAAATTTAATGCTATGTGTCCCTGCTTACAAATTATCATATTAAGTCTTAATTAACATTAAATTATCAGTGGTTTTAAATAACCTTTGTTATCGAATTATATACTTTTTATATGTTTTTCAAAAAAAAAAGAAATACTATCTACAATAGAAGGAAAATTTCAATTTTGTCCAATGAAACCAACCTTTCGTATACGGTGTGCAATACTGTCACAAATTACAAAGATAGATAGATAGCTCTTAAAAGAAGTAAAGCTTGATTCATGTCCAATAAACAATTTTTATGGAAGGAAGGGTATGTGAAAATCATTCCTCCTTAAATTTTGCAAAAATTAAAGCATATTTTTAAGGCTTTTGAATAAATTGAGACAATATTTAAGCAAGAAAATCTCTGCAAAGCTGCATTAATGGAGAAACTCTCTATCATATCGCTTTACGAAAATGTGGTACAAAATATTACTTAAATTTGACCATTAACCATGAGATATTCTATCTAGGTCTTTTATTAAACGAAGTTAGGTAACTTAGTTTCCGAAATATTCAAATATTCATTAGACAGCAAAAGCAACCCTACCTCAATCTGAAGGCAGTATAGCCCAAAATTTGTGGAATAGAACAAACACCAATTGATGAGCATAAGGATATCTATTGGGGGCCCTATAACCCGTTCCGATTAGGTTTACACTTGCTTACAAGGTGCATGAATTTCCCTGAAGTCCTGAAGGTAATTTGCATCTTTTACTCCTGCCGCCGACAACGTCTTAAACTTGGAAATGTTCTTATCTTAATGACAATTGGTGAATACTTTCTGAAAATTTCTTATCGAGCCAAGCTCCGAATTGTTTTCACGTTCATAGTTCATATTGGAGGAAGGTACATATATCTCAGTTTGTTGAATCTTCCATCTTCGTCTTAAGAATGGTGCTAGAGCATAAGCAGCAGTTTAATTAACTACGAAATGGAGTAAGAATCTAATCATGTGGGTGCACAGATGAGTTTCTCTTTTACTCCCTTTCAGGAGTTTCAAGATTCGACATCTTTCTTATCAAGCGGAAGTTGAGATTATTAAATGAAGACCGCATCACTAACAGAAATGTTGCCCTGAGTGCAATTTAGTCCTTATTAATTTGCTTTGGTGAGTCGCACTCTGCAACGCTTCTGTGTAATGTACTTGTGCGGTTTCATGTAATTACCGTCACCAGGTTAATTGGGTTAAATATGGAAAACTAATTTTCATCATCTGGTGCTTCAGGCGTTCAATAATTTTATATTTTGTTGCTGGTAGTAAACGTGTTGATTTCATAATACGTTCGCTTTTAATTATGAGTTAAAATACCGCCTAAAGCATGTAAAAAAAGTAAAAACAAAATTAATTTGTCGTAATGTGGAGAGCAAAACTGTAACAAGAATTTTATTTTTTATGTTTGGTATTCTTGGGAGAAGGAAATAAAAATTCAATTCAAACAAAATTGGTCTTAAAAACTAAAACAAAAAAAAATTAAAAGTTGTTATGCCTAAATTGAATTATTCCATTGCTAAAGTTTTGCTCTTTGCTATAAAACGATTTTTTTCCTAGCAAATCAATAAGAAGTCCAAGTACCTTTGGCTTTGTAGAGTTGATTTACTCTTGTGGACATATTACAGTAAAAATTTTCAACGATTCTGGCAATAATATTGCTCCAAAAATCCTGAATACGATCCCATAAATCACTTATGCCTGCTGGCGGTTTGGCATAATTTGCCAATTGTCTTTTTACATACGTCCACAAATGTTCTATGGGATTCATATCAGAACTTTGAGCAGAGGGCATGTCATTGTGGAAAATTTTTGTTTTTGGCGCAAATTTTTAACAAAACGAGTCTCTGTCTTGTTAGAAAATCACTTTATCGTGAGGAATTTCCAACTGACGCAGAGCCTGGGGCAAATTTTCCCGAATAATGAGCAAATATTGCTCTTTCCGCACGATATTGTCGAGTTTCACCAATATACTGACACCTTTGCTAGTCATGCATCCCCAAACCATGATGTTTCACTGCCTATGTTTCATAGTTTGTTTGACTTTATTGGGATGCTCTGAACTCTCTCTGATCCACTACCAACTTCTTCCGTTGATTCGAAACATTTGATTTTAGTCTCATCAGACCAAATAATCTGCAGAAATCGAGAACATATCACAAATTGCATAAAAGGGCAATTTGTTTAAAAGTACATCTTTATAGATTTCAGAAAAATATTTTGCCTGTTACCAGAATACGCTTCTCCGCAAAAAGTAAAACGTTTTGAAATTGGTTTCAGTTTTATCAGTATCGTTCGATGTTGCTCGATATTTTCTTCCCGGAATTTGAGGATATTGACGCGGACGATATTCATTTTCAACAAGAAGGTATAATTTGCCACACAGCAGTCGTTACAATGGATTCGTTGCGCCCAAAGTTTCAGTGAGTCAATTATTTCGAGAAATTACCCATTGGCTGTCAAGATCGTGTAATTTAACAACATTAGGCTACTCTCTGTGGGGCTATGTTAAATCGCAGGCCAACATATTGAATACTCTTAATGAACTTGGAGTCAACCATTGGCGCCATATCACCCGAAATGTTGCGCCGGGTTATGGAAAATTGGTGTGGCCGGATCAACCAGTGCAAAAAGAGCCAAGGTGGCCATTTGAACGACATATTGTTTAAATCATAAATAGCATAGAATATACCACCTAAAATAAAAATAATGTATGCTATGTTTTGGTCAACATTACTATGTTTTATTAATATTTCAAATCTTTTCGTTGTTATTGGTAAACCCTTTTTTATGGCATGAAATATCTGAAATTTAAAAAAAATCGGGGCATAAACTAAAGCAGATGTATATCTAGAAAACAAATTTAATTTCTTAACAATATAAGCTTTTTGTTATTGCTTATTATTTAATACTTTTAAATTAAATTTTGTCTATTACACTACACAATTGGGAAATAATTCGGAAAAGGGTTTTAGAGTTTCTAGAATTCCAAAAATAGAATAGCTAAAATCATTTAATGATCCACGAAAACTAAATTACTTGCAGACCAATAATCCATTTGCATTTCTAACACATCAGCATTAAATATTTATTCCTTATATCCACCTACATAACAGTATTATCGAAAACAGCCCTAAAAAGCCGACTACCATATGTACTTTTGCATAAATAATTAATTTCGACACATAACAGGTGACAATGTTCAATTTTCAAGCAACATTAATTTGCCTCACATTGTTAAGTAATCAAGTTTTAATTGAAATTTTCTATTAACGTCTGCGTAGGTATTAAAAGGATTAAGGAGATGAATAGTGCGGTTCGGTTGTTTGGCAAGGACATAGAATTTTATATAAATAAATTGTCTGTGCTCTCAGATAGAAAATTTTTAAATTACGTTTGGATGAGTTCAGTGGAGAAGTTTTGCATGTGCAGCGAATGTATAATGTCTTTTAGGATAGAATTGTCAGATTTTCTATTTTCTTTTAAAGGGAGAGAAGGTTATGACCTAACTTGATATAACAAATCCGATTTAGAGGCAAATGTCCTTCGAGTGCTTTTATGCAAAAATTCTGCAATCTATTGCAGAAAATCCACTTTATTCTCTACTGCATTCAGGAATCTACCGCTTATCAGGTTTTCATTGAACAATTTTAGCTAAACGGTTCCATTTCGAGTAGTGTCTGCATACAAAAAAAAAATGGGTTTTTTAAAAAAAAAGTGAAATTTATAGGATTATGAAAAATGAAAAATTGCCCACTTCGAAAATGTGTGGCCTATATTTTTGGTGAACTGGGACGAATGAAAAGGGAATACTTGAATAAACTTTTAATATTAATCAAATGTATCTCATTGCAAATGAATACGTAACCACTTGAGTTGTGTATAATGTTCAAAACATGGGACGCAGTGCTTTGGGCTATTCCCAGTAGGATAGGCGGAAAAGGATGGGAATGACTCTTGAAGCACGACTATACACAAATTGAAAGCTGATTGTCTAAACCACTTCAAATTTAAGCGGGCCTGCTGGGAAAGGGGTTTTATGAAAATTTTATGTTCAAAATTCAATTTTCAGTGAATGCCAAATATAATCGTCCATTCGTGGGGTATGTATGCAAACGAAATTTTATCGCAATACATGGCAACTGTAAGGGCATATGTGGGTATGGATCAGACAAACAGACAGACAGAGAGACACCGTTCTGGTGGTCAGTGGTGCATCTTTGTTGCAGATACGTGTGCTACAGTCAACTGTGATGGTTACAGCAACTTCATGGGTAACAAAATAAAGTTTTATTTAATGCAATGTGGTACATATTTCTCTGCGGATGCAGACTACTGCTAAAATAGTCGAGTAATGGTCAACGGGTACGACTTGGTTCGGAATTGAGTTTGATACTTTTCCTTCCAGTCCTTTACGGTAAAAGTTTTGATCAAGTTTTCGAAACCCTTTTTCGGTGTTATTTATGTTACTCAAAGAAATGAAATTTAAATTAATCGCAGGTCGCATTTAGAGGACTAAATGTATGCCCATTTTAACTGAAAAGAGCCTGCAAAATAAGTGGGAAACTATACTCTATAAAATCAGGATAGGTACAGAGGGTATCACACATTAAAACTTGGCTCCGGTTGCATTCAGTGGGAATATTTATGAAGACTTCTCCGGAATTATGGAATAAATGCATGTGCGCTGTACTGCATAGATGCAGATTCTGTCGGCAGTCTATCAAATAGCTACATAAAGTTTCTGATAATTTTCATATATTCCTATTAGGGGGGCAAACTTTCCGTAAAGATGCTTATTAGGAAAGTTTCAAAATCTGAGAAACTTTCGATAGTGAGAATTTCGTTTATTTTATGAAAGAGTATAGCTGTTAAACGGAATATATGCACCATGAATAATTAAGTTGGCCAACTAGGTACCCTAATATTTTGCATATTTTAAATATTATTGCATCCATCCTTCGCATTTTATACATAGGTGCATGGTGTGGCCTTTTTTTCTCACGAAAAATTTATTAAATATTTCAGTGTTTAATACCGAAGTGGGTGCATTTTAAAGTGACTGAATGGGTTTAACCTGTCAGGCAGACGCAAATTCTCTTTCAGAGGGCTTTATTTTCATCATTTTGTGAATCATTTATATGATAATAAAGCGGTTAAAGGAAACTAATATTAAAAATGAATGGCGTCTGTGGATTAGGTTTTGCGGAGGTAAGCATGGAAATAGTTTTAAGGTAAAATGAAAAATATTGAACACCAACAAGGTATGACGGTTGTACTTATTACATTCCCTTTTGGAATTTTAAAAAAGTAGTATTTATTTAAAAATAACAATTGTAACTCAAGAATGTGGTTTGGGATATGATTACACTTATTATATTCATTATGTTCAAGTATAAACCAATTAAATTCAAATTCTCTGTTAATTTTTCATTAAATCTATTCGGTAAATTAATTTATAAGTATAGACTTAACTTTTTAAGGGGTACTGACACGGCGCTTACAGGGTTTATGAAAACTATAGTTAGTATGATGGTATGGAAGATAAAGAAAGTTTTGTGCAAAAACCGAGATATTAAGAAGAGACAGTAATTCAGAAGAATTAATAACACCCTGCATACAGGCGAAAGCTAAGATAGAACCGGAGATATTACGTGTACCCTTTAATGTGTCAAGAGAAATTTGCTTAACTCTATCGAGATAGGGAGATAAGACGAAATTATTTACCCAAAGAAGAACACTGAATGTCCTCAATACGGTTAATATGGCACTCATAGAACGGACACCAAACTGAAATGGCATATTCTAAAACTGGTCTAACGAAAGTGCCTTACAGAAGACGGGAGATGTAAAGATCATCGAATTTCTTAGACCACCTCTTGACGAATCTTAAGATGGAATTAGCTTTGATAGCAATGGATTCGATGAGATCATCAAAAGAGAACGATGAGTTAAGTATAACACCAAAAATCTTTCGTCTTAGCCAGCCTGGAAAGGGAATTTCGATTAATTGAGTAGTTAAAAAGTAGTAGAATCTTTTTACGGGAGAACGTCATACACGAATACTTAATTATATTAAGTGGAAGACAATTAATAGAACACCATTTATGAAAGACGTCTCATAATTACGATCGTCAGAAATTATTCGAAATGTTTTCGCATTGTTAGCATAGCAAGTAATTCTCAAATAGTTGGTAGGGATGAAAGATAAGTCATTAATATAAATAATAAATAACAGAGGACCATAATGACTATCTGAGGTATGTCAGACGTGCTGAGTATTGGTTGAGAAAGTGTACAGCGAAAATTATCGCGCTGAGTATGGTCGGATAAATAAGATGTGATCCAGTTAAAAAAACTAGCAGACAATTTTAGGAAACTGGTCAAAAGCCTTGCTAAAGTCAGTGAAGATACAGTCAAACTGTTTGCCATATTCTATAGATGGCAAATAGTAATTTGAAAATTCTATTGTCAAATGTGTTAAGTACTGATTGGTTTTACATTCTTAATAGCTAATTCATAAAAAGTAATAAAGAATAAGTGAACATGTAACTAAACAAAATTTGGAGCCACTTTTTTCACCTCTAAAAAATTCATACCTGAAGAGATTAAAAGTTTTTAATAAAATCTCAGCTAAAATGTTTATCGTACATTGAGGTACACTTTAAGTGGCTATTTTTTATTGTTTTCCGCCAAACAATTATAAAAATAAAATATTCTAAAAATTCTCGGAATGGATTTAATCTACAAACATCAGATGTCACTCACAATCTGATGTGAATGAATTCAAACTGTCGTCATCAACACAAATATATTGCACATTCGATCGACAACATAAATTGACAAAATTCCCATTTAATTGCCAAAAATTAATCGATTAAACCAGAAAGTAATTTTATTTCTCGAATTACAAGAGTACCCTTATCCAGAGAGCATTTACTTTTTATTGATTCGAACCCTAAATGGCACGTGCGCCCCAAGTTTTCACAACATATCATGAATTGTGAAATTCGATAATTAAAACTGGGAAGAAGTACAGAATTGGAGCAAATTAATTGGGCCATGGTTCGTAGGACAATTTTGTGTGTGGCAAGCAATTTAAGGGGTTGTATCGATGTTTTTTCTTAAGAAAATCAAAGCATCTTTTGTCAGGAGGATCCGCCTCAAGAAAGGTTATATGAGTTGAATAGAAATTGGAAAACCTATCTACCACCGGCGGTACTCCCATTTTGGCGTATTAAATTAGGGAAAGTCACATCATTCCCTTCGTGAATAATTCCATTTTTTTTTCTTGAATATACCGAAAAGATATCATGGAAGACTGTATTTTGTCTACGTAAAATTTTACCCTTTTCTTTCAAAAATGAAGAAGAATGTACCCTCAAAAGAGCGACTATATTTCAGTGTTGAGGATGTGTTCACATCTTAAATCAATCAGTACTCTTGTAAGCAACTCCTTCATTCAAAAGGTTCCTTTCTTGCCGGTCTTTTTCAGTGAAGCGAATCAATGAAGCTTTGCCTCATTTTAAATGGAGGAAAATATTTATTTAAATATTTCATAACGTAAAAAGCAATAGCAGGTAGAGTAAGAGGTAAAAAGGGCTAGATGAAACGGTACTGTGATTTTATTCAAAGTAATTTGCGTGGGGAGAAGTTTTATTGATGTTTGGCAAATATATCAATTGATGCCCTGATTTCGGCTTACTCGCTCTTATTCAAAGAAAACTTTTTCAATTGACTTTTAAATAAAGTTGCTGCAGTTACATATTTGAAATTCTAGTTATAAACAGAAATTTTGTTACTGATGTTGCTGTTATCAAAAGAGTTTCTGTCTATACTAGTGATATTTTTAAAAATTTTTATGTAGAACGGACTTATTATCCCTTAAAATTTTTTATTAAAATTAAAATATTGATACAAAAGATGTTAACATAAAAATATAACTATAATTATAAATATAATAGCGTTTTTATCTTTTCAAAGACCTTAAAACTCTTAGTCTTTTTAAGCACATTAAAACTCCATCTAACTGAAATGAACAAAGTGCCACAAAGTCTTTAATTCATGGTATCATAATTTAAATTCTAAGAGATTTAAATAAAAATTGAAATATCAATCATTTGCACCTTTTGAATAAAAGATATTATTTTTCGGTAAATAAGCGTTTTCTTCTCAATATAGTCTCCTTTTAGCTCTTTACATTTAATCCAGCATTTTTCCAATTTTTTTATTCTTTCCAAATAATAGATTTGCTCGAGGCCTTCAAAATAGGCGTTTGTTTCAGTGATGACCTCTTTATTTGGCTCAAAATCAGGAAATAATCGCAGGGGCTAAATCTGGCAGTTCGTAGCCTAATTAAGAATAAGTAAGTAGTTCATGTTGAGTTAAATATAAAAATGGTATAATATTCGTTATACTACAAATCTTGTTAAAGTTGCTTTTACTTGCATCACTATAACTACAAGGAAGTTTATATAACAAACGGAAAGACAAGTGTTTCTAGTGATTAACGTTCTTCTAACCATGGAATAGCAAGGAACTTGTCCTTTGTAATACTTCAAATCGCTCAAATGGCAATCACCACTTGATTGTGCTTAAATCGTTTAAACCGTTTAAAAGTTTTAAAGAAAATCACCAGGGACAAGTTTCTTAATTCATTGCTTTCCGGTGCAGCCATAGTGTCGTCGCCGGCACAGAAATTAATAGATAAAATTTTCATGGGGACATCAAAATGTGAAAAGTGCAGACGGAAGAGGAGCAATTTCCCTCTGAAAAATATTACGTCCTGAGGTTTAGGCACTAGCCCCTATCCCCCTCCCGAACTGGCTCTTATCTTGTAGTATCCGACAGGAAACTTTCTGCAGTTCCTTAAAACTCTGCTAAGGAGCTTCTTAGTTTAAAATTTCCCCCGTATGGGTGAGGGGAAAATACGAATGGGAAACTATCCAACGCCTTTGCTGCTACGCCTTTTTCATTCGTTGCCGCTGAAAAGTTAATTTGACCACGTTATATCACTTTTAATGAGATAACTTCGGAATTTATTATGACTAAGTAGTTGGCGCGTTAAGTGTTCGCCAGTTGTTTCTAAGTTTAAAAGCTCGGTGTATATCACTCGCTGTTGAGCGAGGACATAAACAAAAATATGGACTATATTTTTAGACGTTTGTGTTCCTTTCCTTGCACCATAGTAAGAAGGCATATGAGAAGGAGCACGGTTGGCACACTTCCTAAGATTTTGGTCCATTGGGAGGAGAATGATCTTTCCGCCAAGATCCTCTGAGCGCAGGGACGTTATTTAAAAGTTCGTAATGCTCCCACCAAAGTTTCGTAACTTTTGATTTATCTTTTCGATGAGAAGATTTAAAGTGATATCGAAAGAATTTCCCCCTTATTCCTCAGACTGAGACTGAGGGGTCGACGGGATTCTTTCAGGGTTCTATTCATCAGCGTAATTGCTCTCGAATGAGAAGGCTTTGAATTGGAAACAAGTTAATTCCGACGAGATTATGAAAAAAAGGGCATTGATTCTTTCGCTTGGGTAGCAACAAAATTTTAAATTAAAATTAATTTTCCCAAAATTGGACTGAGCTAGAGAGGTAGTCAGTGCAAGCAAATTAATCCGTTGGGTCATTTAAATTGCTGATGTTGGAATGCAATAAACAAATTGAGGCTGAGGCCTCGAGCGGTGGACCGATAAGCGGCGCTAATTCAAAAAATGTCTACAATGTAACCACAGTCTGATAAATTTTGTTCGTCCAAATACAAATTTCATTTACCAGTGGTTTGTATTCCATACACTGCGTGGGTGGATGCGGTGCACCCCCGGTGGTCCCGTCGCATGCTGGGTTTCAGGGTTGCTTGATATATAGAAAACATTCTAAAGCGCAATTTTTTTCCAACAGGTACGACAAAGTATAGGACCAAAACTAATTTGATGTAGTTCAACGAAATATTTGTAGTATCTACCTTCCTGGTTCCATACCAGGATACCTGCTGTTATCCATGATAATCCATTATCCTCGGAAACCTGGAAAATAATTAAACATAAACAAAGAGGATATTTGGTTCAGATTGAAATCAATTAAACTTATCATACAGCAAACAAGCAAACAGTTGAACGGTGCTGGGTGTTAATCATTTAGGTTGATTTCATTATTCAATTATGACCAGTTCATTGTCCCAATATGGAAAACGGACGTAATTAAATAATTTTTATTTTTATTTTATATTATTGTTTGTTCGTTTTATTTTTTTCTTCTTTTTTATACGTTACCGAAATCAAAAATTAAATAAATTCAGAAGGTAGAAAAATGTTTTCACTTAGCTGTCTTCGATTTATTAAAAGCCATTTTTGCGTACGTTTTCAATTTACGTTACAGTTTCGCTGACAACGCGGAATAATTGGTTAAATTGGAAATTAACATTTTATGCAGGTGATGCGACATTAAAGTGCATAATGCTGCAGCGACAGTGTGCTGCATCCAAGGTTATTGTCCTCGTACTAGTGGTGAATGGATTATTCTACAAAAGTTCTATAGAAGGTTTAATACCTATAAGTATTATATAAAATATTTAAAATGATGGTAGCGGACAAGTATAGTTATTTTATTTTCCTGTAATATGGGACTAATTTTAATACTTCATTATTATTGAGGTTTTATTGCACTATTGTTACACTAAACATTAAAAGCGACCGGAATATACCATAGATAGAACTATACATATATAGAGATACATATCTTTTGTTAAAAATGGATATAGTACTCATATAATTGAAGCTTTGCTGTGGATAGAATTTTCCTTTTTTACATATGTATGTATATAATTATTCTAGTCCTCTTAGCTATTTACTACAAATATGAATAAAGAGATAATGCTCAAAATGTTGCAACTTTAGTTGCGCATACCAAAATAAGGATGCCATAATCTTGGTCATTTTACCTTTCATCAGCTGCTATCTACTCATTTGACGATCTTTTTGATTCAGGAATATAGCAATTGATTCTTGTTTTATCTATTGTCACATACCGACCTAAGAAATCCTTATTATTTCGCTTGAACAGCTACAAGCAGGGCTTTGAATCGTCGACGCGTTTTTATATTTGGTCCGGTGTGAGCAAACGTGGCATCCAATTCGAAAGCAAATTACGCATGCTCAAATTTTCGTGTAAAATTGGAAACACACTAGCTTTTGATATCTTCAAGGTGTAAACTATCTCAATTTATGGTCTTCCAAAACTATTATGTAAACTTTCTTTATGTTTTCCGAAACAACTGCCGAATTTGGGCGACCAGAATGTTCAGTATCATCTGCGTTTAAATTCAGCAGACAATAATAGTTGATTTCCAGGGTACAGAGCCTCCATAATTCTTATCAAGTGACTATTTAGCTCCAACAGTATTTTACCCCATCAAAAAAATTATGTTTAATCAACACGAAATTCTTTTTTATCCATTGTTTTGAAAATAATACAAGTTGTTTCACTAAAACCATTGTAACTTGTAAACTATTAGTTGGTATGACATGAAATTTTGACTTGTATTGTTTGAAGGCTAGTACTATCCAGAAATTATATAGGTCTGTCTATAGTAGTTCCGACTATGTGTCAGACCGAAGTTTCATCATAAGGAGATTTTGATAGGGGCTGGAAGGTCAATAAGAGCATTGTTTGAAATTTTTATAAGAGGATGACTTGATCGTAGAGGTTTATTCATTAGTTTATTTGTGGTGTTGAAATTCATTAGTTACTTTTACAACAGCAATTAGTATAATCAATAAATATCTTATTAACATAATTGTTATTTAGTTGGTGTGTACGTAAATTACGAAAAATGTAAAAATTCAGGAAACTAATGTGCGAAAATTATTCGTATGATAACAATGTATTTTAAAGTAGCCCTAATTGTAGCCAGGTATAGATTCATATTTAACCATGACTTAAATACGATTCTATTCAGAAAAATACTCGAAAAAAGTAGGACAACACTCGGGCTAGCATAGTAAAAATGCAACAAAACCAGAGTAATTATTTCCGGCATCCTTAAGAACATTGACAACATCTTTTTTACTGTACTATCTCCGAGATGCTGTTTTCTGTTTTTTTTTTTTGTTTTTTGAGTGGAACAAATCCTGCTTAATCGTGGACTGCAATTTGCAAGTATTCTGCTCAATTTGTAATTTATCAAAGCACAAAGGGAAAAAAATCCGGAACGTTTCAGTTGCCTGAAGACTCAGCGAATACAATAAAAGTTGTAAATTGATGTCATGGCAAAATCAACAAGTTTTACTTTAAAACCTCTATGTTGTTGGATTGTGGGAGGAGGACATGTTTTAAAACACTGGAACACATCTCACTGCTCCACATTTTTCCCCTAGTAGAATTCGAACCGGGTTACTCTGCTCCAGATGCAGTTCTAGAGGAGGAGCATAAAATCGTTGTCGCGTCGCGACGTCCTTACCAGGCGAATTGTTATGCCATGCCGCCCACAAATATCTGGAACAGTATCCGGTCGCTCTAGCTCAAGTGATAGATCACGAATTGAGTGCGATTTTGCTCAAGAATTCATTAATCATGAGATTCTTAAATTACCCGAACTGACGGCCCGTAATGCATATGAATTATGACTTGGCCAACAGTTCCAGAGCGCCGCTATAAATTTCAGATGAAGATGGCAATATGTGAACATGGTTGATTACATGCCGCCAGAATTTATGGTACCCCGAGCATTCCTGTCGCCGTCATTGTGTGCCACTTGAAACAGTGGTCCCAGACAGCGGTGTTCGGGACCAATCAGGGATTATCCAGTTCTTTGTCTAAAAACTTTCATTCCCGGGCTTATCCAAGGCTTTCCGGGACACGCCTCGTCCACCCC
Source organism: Philonicus albiceps (assembly GCA_963969385.1). Lineage (NCBI taxonomy): Eukaryota > Metazoa > Arthropoda > Insecta > Diptera > Asilidae > Philonicus > Philonicus albiceps. The sequence continues at coordinate 3,201,184 of OZ017772.1, read as the reverse complement.
CATAGTCACCAAGAATCATCCAAGCCACATTAATTTACCCCCAGCCACTGTCACCGTGCGCTCTCTGAACACGAGCACCGGTCCGCGATGAGTTCACCCCCGCAGGGTGGTACTTTTCAACCATCAGAACCAATATCCTGAGTCGAGGATGGGAATTATTTAAATTGAAGTGAAATGGAACGTGAAGCTCTGCTGATAAGAAAATTTTTTGTGCAGAAGGCTTTATGAGTGGGGCTCATTAAACGCCGTCGGATTCCCAAGGACGGCACAAATAATAAGCCCCTAGGCCAGCCCTCGGTGATTATTCCCTTAGTTTTGGTCCGTTGACTAAACCTTAAACACTTTTTTTTTTATGTCCCAAAAAGAAAAAAAAATGACAGTGAAATCGAGAACTCTAAGGGGTATTCGAGGAACAAAAAAGGGCTGACTACTGGGCAACTACTATTCAAAAAGACTTTAATTTGTAACATTCCACCAGGATAAATCATTTTACTGATTTATTAAGCTCCTAAGAGCTTCAAAATAATTTGTGATATTCCTTTCCATCTCCTGGTTTTGAAATAGACAATCATTAAGTAATCTTGAACTCCGCCAATAAGACGCCACTAACCTTAAACCTTTTTAAGGTCGAGGTAAAATCATTAGAGTGAGCGGTTACATGAATGACTCCAAATTTTGTTTATCTTCTCTTCGAATAAAGAGGATTAGATAAGATGAAATCATTTATGTATTTACGCCTCCTTAAGTATTTTTGCGCTTTTTATGTTCATAACTTCTATGCGTTCAAGGGTGGAAAATTGAAGTTATTTTGAACGACACTTAAAAGGGACGGATTCTTATTATACAGAAAATCTGAATATAAAACCTTGTTGTACTTTACCCTCATACTTTGAGCATATGTAGGTGATTTAGAAAAGCAAACTATGTATTTTTTAGGGTTACTTTAATTTAGAGACGAGTATAGTTGCTCGGAGACAAAAATAAGAGGATAAAGATTATGTTTATTGTTTGGATTATGCAGAGAAATGTTGCCTCAAGTTGGTTTGCTTTATATTTTGTTTGAATAAAAAGGAATTTTTACATTTAGTACTTGAAATCCGGCAATGAAATCCAGCTCAAGTTTGGAATGTTTGAAGGTTATCAATTACGTTACCACAAATCTGTATAAAATATACGTACATTACATATATGTATATGTTTGCAAACATTATATTTTGTATAATATTTTCACGAAGATAGAGATTGGTACTGAAAATTATTATTAAGACAATTTTGGATAGTGCTGCTATGTTGTTCGGATATGAATCTACTTAATGAATTACTTAAAAAGTTAAACATCGTGGATGATGATACATGTCGCTTCTGTCTCGAAAAGGAAAAGGCAGCGGAGCACGTACTCTGTGAATGGCCAGTCCTTTGCTGTCAAAGGTTGATACACTTCGGTGGTTCCATTGTAACCCTGTTAGTTGTATTGAAGGCGGAACTTCAGGATACGATAGCCTTCTATAAAGGTCTCAATCTAGATGGGGAGTAAATCAAGTAGGGTACACATAAAAGATATCTTTAGATCGTGCTACTTACGAGGGGATCATCTCGAGCCCACACGACCCACTAGAATAATAATAATAATGAATTACTTCCTAATCATGCTAGAAACAGCTTAGACAATTTTTTAAGTTAAGCAAATAAGTCAATTATTATCTAATCAAATTCATAGTAATACATTTGCCTCCATGTATATAATAAAAAATATAAAAATGCAGTTTGACAATTTTATTTTTAAAGAAATAATCTTTTAATGATTTGCAATTGCAATTTATTTGAAGTCAAATTAATTAGGATAAGCTTAAATCAATTGGGAATTTAAATGCATTCGGATTTTGTTTAAATTATAACAATTTTATGTTTAAATAGGGGCCTCTGATAGTTCAGTTGTTAGCGCGCTGTCCTACCGTCCCAGAGGCTGTGGGTTCGAATCCCACGAATAACCATGGTCTCCTGCGCTACGTGGTAACACAATGGGCCAAAATTGGCCTAAGTGTGCCTTTCCAGGCAGCCACAGCAACCTAACCCTAACCCTATGTTTAAATAGGAAATTGTTAGGAGCTTTTAGTAGTATATTATTTCTAAAGATTACAATATCATCTACAATAGTAGGAAAACAAAAATATTTTGAATAAAAGTAATGTTAGCATATATCGTAGAGTTGAAATGTTTAATAACAAAAATTTTCATCATCTGATACTTTTGATAAAATGATAAATCATAGCATAAAGTATTTGCTTCAACGTTTAAATATTATGAAATAATTTATCTAAAGCTCTATATTTTATGTAGCGTCAGAAACAGATTCTCTTTATTAATCCATCAATTTCATCATCTAAATGCAACCTTATTTCTATGTCACGAAAATCTAAATTATGGCCATCAAATTATGATTCTGTTGTCCGGTATTACGCCACAATTTCTATCCGCCTGATTAGATTTGCATTATCTTCAATTATTTACCAAAATAATGCACTAAGTAGCACAATCAGAGTCCACTAAATCAGGCATCCTTTTGCACGGTCACCCACCCCGCGCTGACCAGTTGATCCCACTTGATTGAGCCGAGCACGCTTTACATTATTAAACAAATTGAATTATTAATGTGTTCGACAAATGCTTGGCTGCTTTATGACCACGGTGAAGCGTATTAACATAAATGCATTGGGGATGATGCATTACGTGATGGTGTTCCTTTTGCCCAGTTTTGGGGAGAGACGTGACAGCCAACCAACCGGGGGGCTTGATTAGAATTTAATAATTATTCTTCCTTGCATATTTATAGCGGATGGGGGTGGTTGTATTAAACCAAATTCTCGCATATCGATGAACATTGCCGGAATAAACAAGCATCACGGACCCTCCGGCAATTTTACCACAATCTCCCGATCGATTAGGCATACCATACCCCCACATTTTCTGTTTATGCTGCAAGTGGAGCGAACATAATATGCGAGGACATCTCGTGCATGAATGCATTTCAAGTTTATTATAATGTCCTCTTTCGACACGCCGAATTGTCGTAGAGGGCGATGCACTGTTTATATAAAATGTTTTGATAAATAAGATAACAAATTCACCGACAGTTGAATATTCTAAAATAATTTCTGCATCCCGCCTTCAGGTAAGTAACTTGAAGGGCATTAATGCTATCTAATCGAATTTTAGCAAACGTACGTTATGCTTCCTTCAAAGCGCTCCTTTAAGACTCCCTTTGTGGAATCTCCCTGCTCGAGGAGCATGTTTAATTAACTGCCTGATGGAAACTTCATGGCATTCAACCGCCTTTGAAGATGATACAATCTGCTTAAGTAAAATATTCGTTAGTATAAGCTCTGCACATGATGTGGGATCTCTGGGGAATGTCGGAATTTGAATTAGTAATTTTAATTGGTAAATTTTGTGTAATATTCGGAGAAATGTTAATATAAAGTTGTCTAAATGTAATTATGATAAAAATAATGAGAAGTCCCTAATTGGATTTCAACACTAGTAATTTTTTAATATGTGTTTACATATTTGAATATTATCACGATTCAAAAATTTTAGTACATACTGTTGATATGTTATTTAAATTCTAAATCTTAGAAAACAAAGTTTTTGATATTGTTTATTGGTACAAGTTCAAATTTTTAATAAAGTTTATTTGTTTCGAACAAAAGTTTAATTTTATTTTATTTTAATGTTATTTCCTTGAAACAAATGCCAAATAGAACAAATTTAAATCATTTTCACCTTAAAAAATTCAGAGATATCTATTTTCTTAATTTCTCATTTGTAGCTTGTACCAAACTAAATGAATAAGTGAAATTCGCTGTCTACCTGCCCAATCTCACGTTATTTTCTTTTAAATTTTACCTTTATTAGCATGCGTCTGTTTTTATCTAGTCTAGTTAGTTTCAGTCTTATTTTAGTGTTAGTTTGTGTTCTATTGTAGCTTGTATTAAGCGAAATAAATAAATAAACAAACGAATAGACTGAACGAAGTTGTTTATTTCATTAGGTCTCCCGGAAGATTAGGTTAGGTTAGGTTAGCGTGTTTGCCTAGAAGGGAGCACTTAGGCCATTTTTTGGGCTATTGTGTAGATTATGTGTAGAATTCGAATCCACAACCTCTGGAACGGTAGATCAGCGCGCTAATAACTGAACTACCAGAGGCCCTTAGATCTAACGAAAAATTCTGTTCGTTTTTTAAAATTAAAGTTTCCTCATATAACCCGAAATTGTTGGTTGTGTTGAATTGAACTTTCCCGTAATCTGAGATGTTGTTAAAGAGGATTTTCCTATATAATTATATCATCCTCGATCAGGAATCAGGCTTGTCATTAAGTTCCAAATCGATTCCTTCAAATTTTTCGAACCATCTCCTGCACGTTCTGTCGAAAAATGTATCTTCACTAAAATTTTTATACGCTTCTATAGCATTTCTGCCTAGTTGGAATTCATACCAAATGGAATGCTGGAAATGAACTTTATTATCAGACATGTTAACTAGACTAAATTTCACTTAATATGGAAATAATTAAACTATTGTTTCAGTTAATTTAGAAAAGATTCATTTATTTATTCATTTTACTTAATGAAAGCTACAAAACAATTAATAGAATCCTTAAATTAAACTAGACTAAGATAATAAATTGAGATTAATAGGGGACAGGGACTAATTATTTAGGGTTAGTGAAGACGATAAGAAGCAGGACAAAAAAAGTTCAGGAGGGAAGATGGAGGACATTTTTGAGAGATGATTTGGACAGGTGGAAGTCAAAGGATGGAGCGGAGTTTACTTTTCGAAGCATTCGGGTAAGTAGTAATTAGTACGTTGGTTAGCGGGGTAAAAGTAAGGGGCCGATCTGAAATTGCGGGGGTTGGTATAGAGTGAAATTCGCTGAAGCAATAAAGGGCAATCCAAATCGCTTGAAAGCAGCTGATGGATTAAGGTAATATCAGCGAAGTAGCAGCCCTTCAACAAGGTTTGCAAGTCAATCAGCAACAGGCGGTTATCATATGGGGGAAGATTTAGACGATCGGACTAAGGACTACCTATGTTGGACTGCTTCAATTTGATTGATGTTATGCTAGTGGTTTGAGAGGGAGAAGTATACATATGTAAAAAAATAATGGTAAAAAGAGGTAGCTGTAACATATTAAAATGAATTGTAAAGAGAATTACCACAGTTAGTGTGTATAGTTAAGTAGACTTTCACTCAACTGCAGTAAACACTATTTGTTCACAATCTGACTATCAGAGTTTAAAAATAAATATGGGGCTACAATACTGAAATAAACTAAATATATTCAATTCGAACCTACGCTCCCAGAGGGAATATGATTTCCATACATATGTATGCTTTCAACGTTCATCAGACAGAACTTTCCAGTAAACCCAACTCATATGTATTGTACAATATAGTTCTATTATTTAAAGAAAAATAATTATACTTAATACACAAAATTAAAGTGACTAACAATTTTATTCATTGCTGGACAATAAACGCTTTTACTTTCACTCAAAAACCGCTAAACCGATCAGTCTCAAATTTGTACATAAGCTTAATAAATTTATTTTTATTACTGATTTATCGAAAGTATTTTCTTGTCGATAAATAATTTCCATTTTATAAATAATGTAAGGCAAAAATTGGTTAGAGGGCATCAAAGTGCCAAATCGAAGGATGGAGGTTCGAGTCCTGTTCCCTGGTCAAAGTTGTAGCTTTTTCGAGTAATTCCCACATACCGTATTACCTTTTTAGAGGAGATTCTGGAGATCGGTTTTAACATCTTCAAAAATCATTATTTTTACAAATAAAAAAATATCATAATAAAGTTAAAAGTCACCACAATATATATATATAAATTTTTAAGTAAATAAATTGAAAGGTCTATCTACTAAAAATTCTTGAAATTACGCTTTTTTACTGCCTCCTGACTGCGTATAATCGCTTAAAGGAAAGTAATAAAATAACTACTCATATAGAAGTAATTTTAATATTAAATTTTGTAAATTAATTACGCACGAATTCATAAAATTACATATTGACTTTGTAATAATTCTAAAATTACTCATATTGGTGGGAACTATTTGAAGAGTGGTGAGTGCCATTTTTTTTTAAATCGGCGGATTTTATTTGTTCCATTCGGAATTTAGGATATTTATAAGCAATCTGGAACTATCAGAATGTTCTATAGTTGCTGAATTTTCTTATGTTTCTAGGCTACTTTTAAATATTTATTTTTTCAAATGGATTTCAATCTCGTCCGATTCAAGAATGGTTCTTTTATTATGTTATGGATCTAGTTTTTCTAAAGTTACAAATTAGCAATCACTGTTTATTGAGTAAACAAGTTATTTTTTCTTCGAAATAACAAATAATGAACAAATGTTAATACTTCTAAAGGATTAACTAAGATAGGAAACAAAGATCTAAACTCAAAACACCAAGTTCACCGCAAATCGTAAGAGAGTTTCAGCGTTTCACACTTATTCAGTAATGCTCACTATATACTGTGAGCTTATCTGAAACTTGAAGCTGCGGTCTACAATATTTTGTATGTTTTGGTTTTGGATGATACTATAAGAATTTTACTCTACTGAATATGCAAATATTTAAGTAAACAACAAAGTTTTAGTTCTTATACGAAAGAACTTTTAAAGAACAAGTTGTGCATATGGTTAGTAAGTTTTTATAGTCTACTTGAATTTTACTTATTATAATTATTAAAATTCAGTATTTCTCTAACTTTACAACATTCACTTACCAGTTTCAATGGAAATTTGCGTCAAAATGTATTTCAATGTCTTACGAAAGAAACTGCTACATCAACTTACTTAACATAGTTAATAAATAATCCGAGATTATATTTAGTAAGCTAAAATCAGATTTATACCCTCTAATTTAAAGTTTTCTTAAACGATGAATTCCAACATAAATGAGGCGCTAGTTTTCGAGTTATACGTTGGTAGTTGAAGGTTTACTGGTGCTTCTTAACCCTTTCCTTCTTTCGAACCACGATATTGACTTACCTCATCTCTAGATTTATTCATTTTGTCGGAATTTATAACGTAAAGGAACTTTAACTATTACAAAATCGCGACATATAATAATAATATGACTCATAACTTAAACGGGTGAAGAAAATGCCTTCCGTTCTCCCGCCTCAGCTCTTCGACTACAAATTTTCCTGGAAGAAGAGTTCCGAGTCTCAAAGTTTCCGCAAAATTATGCATTTTAGGTAACTCAACTTTAACGGAGGTTAGGGTGCCGAACTAGTTCCTGCAGGAAAAGTGAAACTGAGATTCCTGTAGAGCTGGTTTATTGACGGCCATGTCAGAGTCTCCCACTGAACCCACTAACTTATCCGGGTTTTTGGGGGAGAAACTCTAGGGCCAAGTGATATGCGGTAGCTCAACGTAGAAGGGCTAAAATGGGAACGGATGAAACGATGTTTTGCGGAAACTGTGCAAGCCTGATGATTTTTGTGGGTGGACTTCTTGTAACCATGTCACTGGCAGTTAAGCGCTGACCCACAACTTTAATTGTGGAAACAACGAGCAGGGCAATATTTAAGGGGAGTTCTGGACATGATTTTATGTCATGGGCTTCTTGTAAAGGGGAGTTTTATTGAATTATGAAACTTCGTCTGGACTTTCAGATGAAGGCGATTTTCAATACTTTTTAACTTCTTAGCTGCTTTTATCAGGTAGTTTTTTTTTCTGAAGCGCAGTATGGACTTAAAGTAGTTTTAAAGTTTTTCATAGAGAATATTTTAAAAAATTTAATTTCAACCAGAAATTGTTTAATAGTTTTTTTATAATTTTAGTTTCAAATACACCAAACGATAGTTTTTAGAATTCTAATTTTAGAACCATCTAAATCAGGTAATTTGATAGGTTCTAATGATTTCAACCAGCTCAGGAGGAGTTTCCAGAGAAACGAGTTTAAAGCTTTTGAAGGATTTAATTATTACTACTAAAATTTGTATAATTCGCATATGGTACCCTTTAGCTGGCATTGATATTTTAAATTACTTTGTTTGTATCGAGGGTTCAAATGGACCTCAATAGAAAAAATACAAATAAATCGTGTTTTATGAAAAAAAATCAACTTTTATTAACTTCATAATAAATTTTATAACATATTCTCACTTATTCTTATATAGCCTTTGACTTAAGACAAAAATAAATGTTTGCGGTGGAGTCCATTTGGACGCCACAATATCAGTTTACTTTGTAGACATTACTAAAAATTTAAATGGCATACTACAAAAATTTTTAATATCTGTGGAGTCAATTTATAGATTTAAATGATTTTAATAATTGCGTGCGAAATGAGTTAATCGCTTATTTTAAAATTGTCTCGCTTTTATGTATATTTTAGAAATTAAATGATTCGATGATAATTTTATTATCAAGCAATGAACGACTACAATGACAAAATTATAGCAACGAGTGTAATAGAATTAATTATTTTTATTATGGTAGCGTTAGGGTTTAAATGATGTGACAATTGCAATTTAATACGGGTACATTTATAAATTTTAATTTGTTTTAGTATTATTGGATGAATTAAAGTGAGATAACTTTATAGAATTTAATCAAACAATTAATTTTATATGTAAAAAGGAATTTAGAAATTTGTCAACAAACACGATTTTAATTAATTTGCTTTCTCTGCACAAATAGAAGTTAATGAAACGATTTATAACATAAATTTAAACATTTCTCTAACGAAAGAGAAACTTTTAAAAACGTCTATAAAATTGAAAGAAACTAAGGATTGGGTATGGTCGTTCTCGTTCAAGTCGCTCACATAGCCAAGGTCCTGTTTCTGTTTTTGTAATCAATTCAAGATAAATGTCCCTCAACCGTAAGAAAACAGAGTTCGAAAGCGATTGAGAACAGATTCTTTAAAATGAAGACCTTGGATAAAATTGAAAAATGAATTAAAGGCTGGCGACCTACATTTTGTTCCTTGTGGTATGGGGGGGGGGGGGGCTGAAATGGTTTTCGGTTTGATCCGTGGCCGTGATTGCCGAATTTCGGGGGTTCGTGGGGAGGTGGCGAACGGACTAGAAAAGAGGATTAAAAAGTGAACGATACCGGGGGAGGCATTTCTCTAAAGGTCTTAGGGAAAGGCATAAATCATGGCACTGTTGAGGCGTAAAATCGTTTACTTTCGAAAATGCCTGTCTTAAGGTTAGAATTAGAATTTTTCGGATGCTGCTCGTATGGACCGATAGGATGTACTGAAAAGCCCTTTAAAATGTGAACTTATTCGTTTTAACAGCTGGGGGACTATGAGAAGCTTTACTATGCCGCGCAGGTCCTTTTTAAGCTCGATCCCCTTCAGGGGTACGATTACGTTGTTATCTTAAGGTACTTTCCTTCTCGCACTGCGACAAGCGTACTTTTCATATGGGGTAGACTCCCGGAATCTGAGCTGCTCACTTCTGAGATAATTCTCAGCTAATGTAGGCATCTACCCCAAGATGCACTTAATTTGGACTGCGGGGAATGTTCGTCACGTGTAATGGCATCGCTTAAATGTTCGCCTATCGTCCCATTGCAATCGATGCAAATGGAAATATTAAATATCGTTGGGTGCAATATTTCACGTGGACATTTTATTTTTTTTTGTCGTACTTCTGTGGAAAGATGTTCGCGGGTCTGGACCATTGGACATCCCCGGGGAGGTAAAAGGAAGCAGGGGGTATGCTTTATTGCAGCGCAGGGAGCCGGGTAGAAATAGAGGCGCGAACGTGTGAAAGCTATTCCCATGAGTATCTTCCGCTTTTCTGGATTTTCTTTTTTTTTTTTCTTTTTTGGCTGAATATTTGATGGGTGTTATTTTTCTTGGGGATATCAGAGCCATCGTAGCACTAGGACGATGCAATTACATTTTTTTCTTCTTCTTATTCTTCTTCTTCTCCGTTGCTACTTTGCTGATATATTTTTTCTTGCTTTTGTTTAAATGGAGTTCTTTGTGCGTTTGCTTTTAGAACAAAAAAGCAGACAAATTTGAGCCAGTGGTGCGCTGAGGGGATTCTGGAGGTAGGGAACAGGGGCCTGGATGGTCGGTTGGGTCGGACGAGGCGAGAGGAGGAACAATGTAAGAGTGCCCTCTTACACAAAACCAGGTCAAACGAAAGTTTGCGACATCCTAATCTTATTCATCCGCTAACAAAGGATGAATGTGGTCGGTGTATTATTTCAAAGGGATTCGGAATAAAAGGAGCACTGCCGCTGCTCCTCCGTCCGTTTTATCCCTCTATGCCACTGCTCGTGCTCAATTAATACAAGCCACGGAAAAAAAAATAACTTACGTGACAACAAAACTTCTATATATAAAATGTATTTATGTATGTATGTCCCTGTGGTGGCGCTAATTGGGTTATAAACTATAGTCCTTCAGGGGAATTAACTTTCCATTCAGCGGTAGTATCACTCTGTTTTTCTGTTTTGAGATCGAGGGATTTTGTCGCAGCTTCCTCAGCTGAGTGTCCTTTTTAATATCTTCTGGTTGACTTGATTAAATTATTTTTTGCCGTGATTGAAGCCAGACTCACTGATTTGACTTTTGCCTCTATTTTTGCCCTCCTTTCTTTTTTTTTTTTTGTAGTAGAGTTGGTTCATTTGTATTTTGTATTTCAGAGAAAAATAATTTTTCAGTTGTTTCGAGTAATGTAATTAAAAAAAAATTCTATTGAAGTAGTTTTGCTTAATAATACGCGCCTAGTAAATAAAATTTTGTTTTCATCGGAACACACACAATAAGCCCCTATTCATTGGTTATTCAGAAAGTTTTAGAAATTAGGTTTTTAATAAGCAATTTAAAATTTATGAAAGCAGTAACAAGCATATTTATATTATTGGTGTATTTTATCGAAAACTCGCATCTATGAATCGTATTTCGTTAGAATTATGTGATTAAAATTTAATGTTATTATTGGAAAGGATTAAATTGATTATTAATTGGAGTGAAATTTAAATAATTGGAAAATAACTTTAATACTCTGCTGATTTACACTTCTAGGAACTTCTTATTTTATAAAGAAATACCTCTTTGTAATGGTAGCATAATTTTGTTAAAGCAAAGTAAATTGTTTGAATGATCTAAGAATTGGACTATGGATTATGGACTATTGGACTATGTAGAATGTTTTATTTTGGATTTCTGAATTGGTACTCATGTTCTTATCTATTTTATTGCCAACAGATACTATGATTACCTGACATACCAGAAAACTATGAAATAAGAAAAAGTACTTCGAATTACAATAGAGAAAAATAAATTGAAGGAAAAAGAAATAAATTAAGAATAATTTTTTTAAGGAAATTAACTGATACATTAAAATTGATCGAGTGAAAAAGACGATTGGTTCTCTTTATCCAAAGATAGTGCCGTAAAAATCGGTATATAAAAATTTAGTTAGAAGTCTGTAGTACCCAATAGTAATGGACAAGAAAGTTGTGTAAGGTGGAAGGACTGTAAGATCACTCTAAGGCAGATTACGCAAGTCAAACTGAAGAAAGCGCTTTTGAACAGTCTTAATGCGATTGATGTATTTGGTGCAATGGAGAGACCAGACAGCAAATGCATACTCAAGGACAGGTAAGAAAAATGCGAGAAACAATGACCTTAAAGCAATTCTTTAGCCAAACATGATGTTAGAGCAATTAATAATGTGGTCAATATATGCTTAAAAATTAAGTTTCGCATCAAAAACAACACCAAGATCACTTGGACTACTGCAAGTAGTCAACATATGCTCGCCAATGAGGTAGTTATTCGTTAATATAACAGATTTACAAGAGTAATGCACCACAAAACATTTATCAGGATTCAAAAGCAAATAATTATTCTTATACTAAACAGAGAATAAATTTTAAATCATGTTGCAGTTTAGCTTAGTTAGCAGCAGTAGAAATATATCTAAAAATCATCGGCATAGGCAATCAAATTAAATTTGGTAATAACGTCGTTCAAAATCAAAATGAAAAGTAAGGTACCCAAATCACTGTCTTAAGGAACACCTGAAAGGATATAAAATTCAACGCGATAATGAAAAGTTAAAGGAAACTCTCAAGGTGCGATCTTGAAGGTATGATTGAATTCCTTTTGAGAGAGAGGGGGAAAGTCCAATAGTATTAAGTTTTAAAAGATGCAACTTATGAGAAAGTTTGTCTTAAGCTTTCCTAAAATCTTTATAAATCGTATCTGTTTGCATTCATAATAAAATTGGTGAATTCAAGAAGATTAGTCAAAATTGAATTCTGTTTCAGACAACTACGCTGCTTATATGTATTATATGAAGGGATAATATGTGGTGTAATAATATCATGGATTCAAAGATCTTTGGAATAGGGGTTAATTTTGCTATTGGTCTGTATTTTTAAACAACGTTTCTACGCCCTCTCTTAAAGACAAACGAACGACATAAGAAGACTTCCCCATATCACATGCAAGTTATTAGTTTTAGTCTATAGTATTAGACCTATACTTTTAAATGTTTGTAAATAATCTCTGATCTTAAAATCCTTATACACACGTAACTATTTTGTTTGGAATTTCCTGAAGGAATTTATTAAAGCAAATTGCGTTATCTTATTGTAAGAAATTTATAATTATAGACAAAATGTTGCTTTAAGACTAATTTGTTTTTAATATAACACCATAATTAATGCTTTGGATTTAATTTCGAGTATCTATAAAATTAAGGTAGGTATATATGTTATTTATAATATCGACAACTAAGCTATGTTAAGTATTAAATGAATCTGATGATAATAAAACCCTTGTTGTTTAAACAGAAAAACCAAATATTTATCCAATCAGGTAGTTATTTATGAGGAAAAACAAAAACAATCATACGAAATGCACATTTATCGTCCTCTTGCACAGGAAAATAATTTTAAAAGCGTTCACAGTAACTGAATATGCTTTTTTCACAGGGCATCCTTATTTCGTAATTAACCTCAGGCAGAAATTGCGAAAAACAAAAAAAAATTATATAAAATAAAGTGAAAAAAAAGAGAAAAAATTATCGAAATTTTACGAATTTAAAATTCATGACAGTCTTTGATGTGGGCCCAATCGAAATTCAGTTGAAATTAAGAATAAATTATATCCTCTTCGACTATGCAAATTAATTCATTATCCTCTGTCTCCAATAAGATCAATATTTTCTCAATTTTCACACCGATTTGTTCATGTAGCGGAATTTTTCATATTTCGCACTGGAAATTTCATTGGTTCGCGAAAAGACATTTATTTTCTCAGTGAAAAAAAAAATTACAAAATTACAAAATTACAATAAAAACGAATGAGAGGGATGGGATAAATTAAATGGTTGCTTTATGCGACTTTTATCCTCACCTGACTTAATGTGTTTCATAAAAATATTAAATGTGTGGGAAATGTGATAAAGTGGAAAAATATGCCATTAGGAAATAGAAAAGTTCCTGTAGTGGATAACAAACTTACACCTCTGGGTGTCCTCTCACTCCGCTCATCCGAACCGTGAAATCTTTTCTGTTTCCGAATATCTTTAGTATCTTTAGCCCAGAACTGATGGTGTGGAGGCGGCCAGATCATTTGAAGTATTACTAGGAATTAGCCGGGCATCTAGCCAATTGGCTCCCCAAGATATTTTCTTTTCGCTACTAAGTTGACAGGTTGCTCTGGTCGGACCGTAAAAATCGAAAACTTGCTGACGCCGGCTTTATATCCATTTGGAATTTATTGGCATACATGTAAGAGATTTTGCGTAAAAGTACGCTAATTTATTTGCATTTTCGATCATTAAACCACAACCAATGCGACCAGTGGTCAGCAATGCAGGTGGTGCATCAGTTGTATCAGTTACTTTAGTTGCACCAGCAGCAAGTGGCGGTTCCGCTAGTTGTTTATGTTTTATTCAACAAATTGGTTTACTTCCATCTGATGATTATTTGGGACTTTTCGCAGCATTCTGGAAAATACCGAGTTACTCCCCTTAGAGTATAAAGTGGACTCTACAGAATTTATTCAGTCACTGGAACGTAAATATTTACCCAAGTCATTTGATTGAAGTGAACACTCTGCTCTGTGTATAATTTACGATTTTTGGATTGCTTAAATCATGTTTCGGTGGGGTATTGAGAGCAACTTTAGCTGGAGGATAATTTTATGACAATTTTAAGCAACTTAGCACTGAATTTAATGCTCTAGCGAAATGCTCCGAGTTATTAAGTTTTTGATAATTTTAATTTTAACAAAATTAGGTTCTCTACTGTATGAATTGCTTAAAACACCAAATATTTGAATTCTGTCCATATTTTTGTAATTCCATTTAAATTCAACGTAGTTTAACAATTGTTGCTAATTTAATTTTTACATTATTAGAACTACACTTTTACTCATATATTAAAACTAATTTCATTTAGTACTAAAAATTTGCATATAATAAATATTTTTCAATGTTACTAAATATCTTTCCTTTTTCTTGATGGATTACAAACAAGGGTCCCATGATTGGAGATCAATAAAAGAAAATCATTTTCAAGTTCATGGTCAATCAATAAATTTGATATAATTGGAAATCGAAGACATTATCAATCAGGTCAGATTTTAATTTTTAAAACTGATGTTTTCATATTTTTTTTTATTATTTAATGTCACTTTGTATCAAAACATAAATTGAAACCAATCATCGCACTCAAGTATTTTTACTGAGTATCGTGGAAAACGTAATTCACGGCTATTTCGGCGTACATTCCAATTTTAAAATAAGCCGAAGTGGAAAAGTCGAATGTGTTGATGTGGATGGCGGCGGCGGGTATGTTGATATTTAAAAAACAAAAAAATCCCATAAAAATTCTGTCGCGTGCGCTCAATAGTGTTCTGGCTGCATTTCTATAAAATAAAAAAGAGGTCTCATCATTAAGCTGCAGCTCGTCGAATATGCCCTGAGTGGACTCGAAGATAGGCCACAGCATTTTTGGCTGAGTGTATAGTGTGAGTAAATTAAAGGCATAATGCAGTCACAGAATATGGACAGCCAGATGGATTTAATTTTACCTCAGTTTTCGCGGAAATTTTTAATTATCAAATAAATATTCATTTTATGGGTGTTCCCTGCCTTTCGACAGGATGAAAAGCAAAAAAGAAATCATTTAAGATATACGCGAAATCAGAGGAACATCTGTCTTCAGTGAAAAAAGTCGATTTGGAGGATGATTTTAATCAGAGACAACAGCTGAGTAGAGTCACCGCGAAAATTTGCGAAACATCTGAGATATGCTGAAGTATAAAAATGGGGTCGTTTCTAGAAGGCGGGTACTACGGCGAGCGGTCGGAAGGAGAACGCACCTCGATAATTCAAAAATAGAACTACCGCGCCCCACAGAATCCATATCATTTTTGCATTAACAAATGATGGGCTCCGCAATAAAACGCCACATGCGTGCGCTTCTGTCGCTTTTTTAAAAGTATTTTTAGCTCCTAGTGTAGGCTCTCGTGATTGCATTTCTTCGACAGTCAAAAATATAAAAAATAAGAGCAAATTTTCAAAAAGCAAAATCAAAAATAACAAAAAAAAAAGATAATAATATCAACGAAAAGTGAAAAGGCATCCCAACACAAGTTTACGTTTCTATTTACGTTTCGAAAGTGCCACACGTTCGGGCGCTGCTCTGTCTATTTTCGATCGCGAATGCATCAGGATTGGGATTAAGCCACAGGCACGCTATTTTCGTTAGAACAGCTCAAAGGTGCACTTTATCTTCGGCACAACGAGCGCATTTGGGTGCAGCCACTTGAGTGCATTTGCATTCCTGCACCGGTGGCGAAGCACCTAATCGTTCAACACACCTCCGCGAATATTTTGGCTAGCGAACAGCTAGCTCTTCCGGATGCGAATATCGAACAGAATTGTGTAGGGGATATCTTTTGATCCAGAAGTGGATGACTGTTTACCGGCTATTTAACACCTATCGTGCCGGAGGTGTTTAGAGCCAATTAATATCCTTTGATTTCTGTTTTGTGCTCTTTATATTGGCTTTCTTTGATAGATGTTTTGTTTTCTTTCGAATAAAATCTTTTAAAATGAGCAATAACTTTTCAAAGAGCCGATTGATTCTGCACAGCTAAACATTTGAGCTTATGGTTAAGAACTATACTTTTACTTTATACCTTACAAAAGTGACCAGAAAGTAGAACATAAATATCGATTTGACCTACATACGTATACTACATAAACATAAGTTTCCTTCAATAGTTCGCAATTATCTAAAACTTGGCATGTTATCATATTTCTTTTTTTAACATGACTTTATCAGAGGTCATTGACTAGGTTCTATAGCTTTGTTTAAAAAAATTTTGAAAGTTAATTCGATTAGAGTTAAAAAAAAACAAAAAATAACAAATTAAGATTAAAGGATTAGTCTACTTTACCAACTTCAAAAATCGATTTATTATTTTACATTTATCGAAAGTAAATGTTTTCAAAAATGTTCTCTGATAATCCTAGATTTATCCGAACATTTTAACTATACTTTTTGATGCTTTAAAAATGATTACTGCGGTCGATTACTCTGGTCGCAGCTAAGCTACTTACGTTATCCAATTTTTGGAAAATTTGAACCACATATTCCTAGCATGTATGGGTTCGTTCCGAGTTTTCAATTAAAACGTTGCAATGTATTTGAATCCTCAATTCACTGTACTGAGTGACGTTTTTAGGTGAGTAATTTATTTTAAAAGCATCTCTAAAATATTAAATAATAGCAAAGGTATTTTTTTCTTATTATTGTTGTTATTGCTCAAATCAATTAATTTTTCAGTAGATCATAAACTTTCCTGGAAAAGTTTTCAATTTATTATTCGAAAACATCTCTCGTTTAAATAATTAATCGATTAAACTTGCTTTTGCACCTGATGGCGCTAATTCTTGGTTTTCTGCTAAAGTTAATTATTTTTATTATAGATTTTGTTTTTATGGAACAATATCTGCTAAAGTTCATTTTTTTTATAATGGATATTTTTCTAAAAATATTTTCATATTAATTTTAGTGATATTTTAGATTGGTAAATTAGGTACCAGACTTTTAATTAGTATAAAAGCTACATATGCAATTAGGTTTAATATTTTCCCTAAACTGTATACATACGGATTGAATTGATAACCTCCTTTATTTTGTAAATAGGCTTAAAATAGCATACTTAATGACAGACATCGACAGGCAGAGTGGTAAGTAATTAAAGTGGTCAGAAAATCCCAATTTAACTAATTGCAAAATACCACATTTTCCGGTTTAAAAATGAAGAAACCGAGTAATGCTATAGTCCATCAAGATCAACGACATGATCAAATCAATCTGTTTCAGTTAATAAATTTAACAAGAACGCCAAAAACCACAAAATTAGAGCTTATTCGTAAATTATATACGTGATGTTTTCGTTCTGTAGCTAAATATACATTTATAAGTTGCATCTTACGTTGCACAGAACCGTGTCTTCCTTGCTGTCGTCTTCGTTCGGTTTCATCGTTGATCTCCAACGAAAAAAAAAAAAAAAAATCTAGTGTCGATCTAAAGATGAGCAGACCATAGATCTAGAAGGTAAACATGGGGATGATGCGAAAAATGCTCCAAGCGTATGGGATGCTTAAAGATTTGTTAGCTATTTTCGTTTTCAGTTTTACGAAACAATTTGTGCGGATAACACACGCTTCGTTATTTTTATGCGGATGCACACAGTATAGTGAATAATAAATTTTATTCTCGTTTCCGAGTTTATTTGTGGTGACCAACACGTCACCTGGGTTATTTTGTTTTGCATAAATCACCTGAGTGTGCTCCTTCTTTTTTGCTATTTTTTTTGTGACTGTGTACCATTTATTTTTTAAATAAAAAACAAACAATCATAGAGTTAAAAAGTTAAATTAAGTTCAATTTTATTTGAGGTAGAATTGCAGCATCAAAGAATGGATTCCCTTGAACGGAGTTCACTAACCCAACGTTCGAGTTTTGCATACGTATGCTTTCGTCGTCTAAATTTAGTTTTGCCCCAGCATAAAATACGCTAATAAATAATTTTTCTTAAAAGAATTTTGAGTGTTCGGTATCTGCTGGTTTATGAGTGTGAGAAAAAAAAAATAAGTGAAAATTTGTGTGTGAAATGTACCACAATTTATATCTTAAAGACGTAATTTAGTGCTACAATTTTTATTTTGTGATAGGCGGTTGGAAACATCTGCGAGGATGTAAACAAACATCCTAGAAATATATCTTTTTACGGAAGCATTTATCTGAACGTATCTGGAATTTCAATAGTCTCACGTAGGCAAGAAAAGCCTCAAAGACTACACTCAAGCCGATTGAGTGCAGATCAGGATCCACTAGACAGTTTCCAACTATGAGAGCGTATATGTTCCTGCTAATCCTGGTGTGTGTCGACAGCCGGGCTGGTAGTCCCTACGGATCTGCCATACTTTACGAGGACAAAGTACTTGCAGAGGATTTAATACGTTCCGAGCAGGGTAATTTAGGTGGTAGCGCCAGTACTAGAACACTACAGAGGGAAAAAATTAACGATGTCCCTAGACCAGACTCCTCCGACAACCGCAATAACAAAGTGCAGGGAAATGAGCCAAAGACAGATGTTAACACGCGTGTAAATGGACCCGGATTTAAGGTCTCCGGTGCAGTGTACGCGGCATACCAAAATGATGATTATAACCACTTTACCGGGGATGATGTTCTGTATCAGGAAAATTATGCAGTTGATGACATCCCCAGTGATGAATTAAGTGAGGAAGGTCCATTGAATGATTTTCCCGCTGGGAAAAGGGTCCAGGCCCATTCATACCCGTACGGTAGACGACCAGTCCTCGAAAAGCTTGCCTATACAAAAGATATAATTATTAAGCAGGGTCGACTCAAGGGAATCGTAAGAAAGATGCATTTAAATTCTGGCCTCAAAGATGTTGATCAATTTTTGGGATTACCTTATGCTGAGGCACCGGTGGGCAGCAAGAGATTTATGCCACCAGGTAATTTATTATATACATATTTTTTATGCGTGTACATGACATAAAAACAGACTTTAAAAGTATCTGATTTTAAACATTTTTAAATACCAATTCAATTACTATCTAAATTAGGCTCGCTTAAGTAAGAAAAACTAATGCAATTCAATTGTGAAAATTAGAGAGAAAAGAATAGTAAAATTTACTTATAGTAATACATGCAAAAATAACCATTTATCGTATCATAATTATAAATTTTTGAACCGAACTGGCAAATAAAATTCTTGTTGTATAGGCGGCAATTTTATTAAATGAGAATTAAGTTTATAAAAAAAGGAAAAAGTACAAAATTTGATATGAATTTTTGGGCAGATATTTGACCTTATCAAAATGTGCACATAAAAGCGTCGCACAAATTAACCGATGACCACTTTATGCGCACTGAGCTTAGTTTCTTTTATTAAATAATTTTTATTTGTTCGTTTTATTTCGTCTTGGTTTCCAAATATTTTACAAATCTTAAATCTTACGAATATATTTTAGTTTTTACGAAAATTACAATTTAAATAACTATTATAACTACTTTTCACGCATGACGAGTATACTCGTCATAACACAATATTGTCATTTATACATGACGAGTATACCATATTTTATAAGGAATAAGAAATAAGCATCAAGTTATCCAATTCTTCTCTTCAATAAAAAACTCGCAAGTGTAAATAAAAACCTTTGTAATTTTAATTTGAAAAAGTTTGAACTACAGTTGAACTTGAAATGGACTTACGAAGTACTGTGATATAAAATTTCTAAGTACAAAGTCTTGACCCTTATACGGGTATTTGAATTTTAAATTTTTAAAGTCCAGGTACTGATACTTGAAACTTTACGGACTGCATAAAAATATATCGCTTGAAAAATGCTAAAGAGTTGCTCGGCTATTTTGACCTTTTGACTTTTTGGTGTAACAAGGGTGTAACTTCTCTACTTGAAATTCATAATAAAATTAAATATGGGATAAGTTGATAATATGTAGGGCGGAAAATCTCATCAATCAAATCACCGTTCAGTTCTCCGAACAATTTTATTTTTGAGAAAAAATAGATTTTTTTCTTTTTTTTTTTTTCGTAAACCCGTGTGCATGGGACAACAACGGAAATGTTTTCTTAAAAATATCTATATAAAAAGAAAACGGAAGATGATAGATGCGCACCATTTCACCAAGTGGGGCGCACAGTTCACAGATCACTGTTCCGTGCGATGGAATTTGTGTGTATGATTCTTGGAAGGCAAGAAGCATGTGTCGCAAAAGGCGTTCAAGATGCAAACACATGGTCCATTGAATCACCGGAAGGATGCTTTAGACGCTGAATAGCAAATTGCATTTTCTAATTTTGACTTAAGTTGACTCTAAAAGGAAATTTGATTATTTTATTGATTACTTTGAAAAGAAAAGAAACATAGAAAAAGTTATGGTATACAGGAGGTGATCAGCTCATTATAACCACTTTGGTTTTTTAATATTTCATAAATGGGGGGTAATTTTATCATTGCTTAAATAGGATTACTGTAGTGCATTGGTAAGTTATGTCACTGAAAACCCGAAAAAGTCTACTTTAAAAGTTTATTTTTATTATTTAAAACCAACCATTATTTTTTATAATAGCAGCTATTTTGCTAGGGATACTTCTGATGCAGTTCTCCATGCACATGATTATTTTTTCTGCATCGTGTTATATTTTAAGGATATTTTGAACAAGGATTTTTATGGAAGAATCGTCTTTTATAAACTAGGGATTTCAAAATGTACCAAACGTTTTCTATGGTGTTTAGGTCGGGGGAATTTGCCTGGTCAAGGAAGAATAGGAATGTGATTTTTGGACATACACTTTTTAATAGATTTAGCTGTATGGCATGGTGCACTGTCCCGTTGAATGGTCCACCCATCTCGTTTGAGTCCTGTCGTGACGATGTAAGGCAATATGATATTCTTTAGGACCTTTATATATTGATCATGGCGCATTGTATAATCTAATTTATAGAAGGAAGCTGGGCTACTCCCGCTTATACACTCCCAAAATATGACTTCAGAGGGATATTTCACATTTTCTTGGATACAGGAAGGTTGAAGCTTCTTTTCGCGGCTCCTCCGCACAAAATTTGTTGAGGTAGTGAGGACGTAGAGAATTGTTTCATCGCCGAAAACAATCAGGGAAACAATAAAAATTTCGATGTTTAAATTAATACACATTTTATAAAAGGAGAGCTTATATTTAAAGGCTTTACTTTGTTCCAGTCATCCACTCTGAAGTAACGATGAGCTTTAGTGAAGGATAGTCTCGCTTTTTTTCCATTTTTGTAGTCAGTCTAGGCTTTTTTGTGGGTCACTGGCATTTGAAATTCGTCTCATTGCAACGACATCTGAGTGTACGCTCTGAAAACTCGATTCCTTTGATTCTTAGGTTGTTGCGGATTTCCCTTAATGATAAAGAGCGTCCCTCGGCATTTGTACTAATTATTGTCCGATCTGTTCTTGATGCAGAGTGCTTGAATAAATCATACATATACCTTCCTAACATTATACTTATTATTTCATTAAAAATAACAATTTGAAAATGCCACTAAATAGTATACAACGAAATTTTGCTAACCACCTACTGCCTTCATAATATTTATAAAACTAATCTTTCTTTGTACATTTCAACAAAATTTTAATTTTCAAATAAAAATAAAATAGAGTCGGGAAAGATTTTTGATTCACTAAATTTTTCATTACTGTAATTAACCCACTTCGTTTTTCATATAAACAAATATGTGGATGGATTATGGTAAAAATAATAATAAACTAAAATTACCGCAACCTATTGATTATTAAAAGATCAAAGCGCATGGAGAAAATTGAATTTTGCGTTAATTTAATTCAAATTGCTTAAAAATATTTCTACGTGGTTCGGTGGTTACGTTCACAATTATGTGAAATTTTTCATTTGATATATGTGAAAAATTGTTGTATATTTTAGAACATAACATACAAATTTGGAATTGCCTTGAAATATAAAAATCATACAACATTTGCTAAGTAACAGTGAATTAATGATATGAAATTGTTAAGCATTTTCGGAATTCTCATATTCAAATAAAATGAAACTTCAGTGAATAAAAATTAAATGCCTTTTCTTTGGAAGTACCGGGTTTACAGAAATTTATTTATGATTATCGTAGGTATTAAAAAACTCTTTTACGTTATCATAATAGCGAAGTGGTTTTGCTTTATTTAATTTTGGGACGAAATTTTTAATCGTTATGGACAATGCCCGTATTCATAAAACGCCAGAAATTTAAGAGTTAGTTAGAAATAGTGGCTGTAGTTTGAAATTGTAGCCGAATTATTCGCCAATGCTAAATTCGACTGAGAAAGCTTTTTTCTGAAATTAAATTGCACATCGGTTCAATATTAAGTGATACTAGCCCTAAAGACAATATTATAAGTGTAATTGCTAAACGTGTTTAACAATTAAACCAAAATGTCTATACAAATTATGTAATGGATGTGGTTTTGCAAATCCCACATGTAGCAGATCGTCAATGTCTCCACTAGGAGCATAGTAAGGATAACGTTTACATAAATATTTAGTTATACTTTCAAATTATTTTAAAAATAAATACAAAAATGAACATATATAAAAATGACAAATACTTTATCTAAGTTTTTTACTGAATACGTTTTAAACTCAAAAGAAACAGAGGGGTCATGCTGCATTTCAGTTAAAACCAACAATTTTGTAGTGCATCTGTAAAGCTACAACTTTATAAAAATAAAAGTCTCAGTCAGCAATTTGTCTACTATCCCACAAATTCCTCGCTACATCGTATTTCAAATCACAATAGTACCAATATTTTCAAATAATGAAAAATTCTCTGCCACACTAACTGTGGAGCATTTCTCAAAAACAATACGAGTGGAGCTCGTTCAAGGAGCTCCCCAATGAACCCAAAACTATTTCCATTTGCTTCAAGCTGGTAAAGGTAACAAGAAAATTTACAACATCCGAAAGGCAGGATGTCATCGAGAGAAATCAATAAATACGTCGAAGGCGAAGATTTATCGAAGCTAAGACTCATGGAATTGTAAGAATCGATAGAGAATTTTGCCAGATTTTTAGAGATCCCCATGCTGAGGACGTCCAATATATCTAGAATATGTGAGATACGGGGAATGGGGATTCTAAGGATTCAGCAGGTCTTGCCATGAATTCGTTGACTTACTGAAAACAGTAAGTCGTCGAAACTCATATTTGAGCGCTTGAGTTTTGGGAGTCATCTCATGGAACTGGATGAAGTTCCCGGTTCCATTTTACGAGCCCTCTGAATGTCATATGAGTTCCAGGGTCGAAATTTTATTCCTCTGCCCAAGGACACTGTGAGGGCGGAATGAGCTCTGTTCGAAAGCCGGGAAGTGCGGTAGACATGATCCATTACTTTTTTATTACTTAAAAAAAAAAAAAACAAAAAGGATGCTCGAAAGGTCCTTGATTTTAGGGATGCCTACGCTCCGAGTTTACGAGATTGAAGCAGATGAGACATGGTGAATGCTTGTAGGTCTAATGGAACATAAAAGTTTTCGCAGGCCGCTTTTTTCCTGTAATTTATTTACTGCTCCTAATTTACGGCGGATCAGTGCTAGTCAACTGAAAATGAGGGCCAGATTGAGATAAAAGTCGTGTTGGATTAAAGGCTTTAGGCAGCCAAAATGTTCCTATCGAAAAATGTTATCAATCCATTTAAAAACGAAAACAATTTTATTGGTATGAGTAACCCAAGCTTGTAAATTTGATTAGACCATCACTGTTCCTATATGCTTAAATTTGTTCAGTTAAATGGCAGAGTTCAAAAACGATAAAATCTGATTTGAGCTTTAAGTCAAACGTAGTATTAAAATATTTGGTTGAATGATTTAAAAGAAATTAGTTCAATATACTTAATTTCTTTTATAACTTTATAGTAAAAAAAAAACTGTTCAGGTATACGAACTTATTGCACATATAAAAAAGTTATATATTGGTACACCTTAAAACTTTTCATGGAATCAATTGGCATATTACGTGTAAACGCTAAGTTACGGGGATAAAAGGGTACATTTTTAACTAAAATTTTTAAAAATTAATTTAACATTAATACCTCCCGCATTTATTAATGGATAGAGACATATGAGATATTGTTAAAAAGCTCATAATGCATACTTTTTATCAAAATCTTACTTATCGTCCTACTGTGTTTCGAACAGATGTTTTATATGAGCTCACCTCCCTACACACGTGAACATATTTTAGCCGTTAAAAAAGGGGCGAAGGAGGGATCTTACGAAAAAATTGCTGATCATGAACGCTAATCACAACACTGTAAGGAATCGATTGGTATATGTTGAAACATTTCTTTACCATCATGCAGAATTTTTAAAGTAATGCGTGTAAATGATTGTAAATTCTGCATTTAAATTATTTTAGGTAGTAAATTTATAGGAAGGTCGTAATCCTATTTTACTTTACTTAAGAAATCAAACCAAGCGAGCTGAAACTAAACAGTTTAATCGCTTTAATAATTTAATTTGAATATGCAAGATATAAAAGTAATGTTAGTAATTTTTATTTATGTATTATATATATGTATTGCGTATGCATAAATATGAATTGAATGCTTAAATACTAAACGATGATAGTCTGTTTGGTATAAGAAGGAATTTTACAGTCTTATGTTAAATAAACCTTAATTAATTTATGCAATGTTAGAATTTTAACTGACTGCTTTTATGATAATTTTCTAATATAAAATCAATATTGCTTTAATATTTGTCGTGGGACGCCAAAAATACATGAATCCTTTACAGACGATTTATTAATTTTGTTATTGCCTCTTCGACTGTACTAACTTTAAATAGCCCGAGCACCTCTACACAAAATTGCTTCAGCTAGAATAACATGAAAATCAATTTCCCCCGAAAATTGTACGAGCTCACAAGAGAAATTTTCTGTTTATTTTTCAGGTGCTCCACCACCATGGAATGGAGTGAAGGTAGCTGCCCACCTTTCGCCGGTATGTCCGCAAAATATTCCGGATCTCAATAAAACTAATATGCGTCTATCTAAAGGTAGACTGGATCAGTTGTCGAGGCTGTTACCTTATCTGAAGAATGAAAGCGAAGACTGTTTATATCTGAACGTTTATGTTCCGAAGGGTGGTAAGTGTGCTGGTCTCGTGCCAGATTGAGTAATCTTATTACCTGAAAGATTAATCGATTGATTTTTCTAGATGGGATGGAGATGACACACAAATATCCGGTGATTGTCTACATTCACGGGGAGTCCTATGAGTGGAACAGCGGCAATCCCTATGACGGTTCTGTTCTGGCCAGCTACGGTCAAGTGATTGTGGTTACGGTCAACTATCGCTTAGGAGTTCTAGGTAACAATTCCATAAATTGCCCTTTTGAGGCTGGGACAAAAGGGCAAAGTATCTGAAAAGGGCTCTTCACTTCAGGTTTCATGAGGCCTGGTGTTGGCGAGCGGACCATGAGCAATTTTGGTCTTCTCGATCAGATTGCGGCCCTACAGTGGGTAAAGGACAACATTGAGGCATTCGACGGTGACAGTGCCATTGTCACGATAATGGGACACGGAACGGGAGCGGCATGCGTTAACTTTTTGATGATATCACCCATTGCTGAAGGTTTGTTAATTTAAAATTTTATAACGACAGAAAGGCCGTAAGTTAAATGCTTTTGAGAAAAAGAAAGACATCAAAAAACCTTTTATTTATAGTTAAATTTAAACAATTAAGTTAAACATGGAGAAGTTATCTCTTCCACAAAAAATAAAACATATCAACATTAATTTTGAAATGTTGTTACATCAGTAAGAAAAATTCTTATATTAAAAATTTCATTCTTAAAAATTTTAAAATAACTCTTTTTTTTTCAATTTCTAAAGTTTCTTTATCTTCTGTATTTTTTGAATAGGATGAGTATTGAGGATTAGATTCAGTAGAAAGTTTAATATAGATCTGAAAATTATGGTTATTCATTTGTTGTTAAAACATTCAAAAGTACAGAAATTAATCATAGCAATTTGATGCTTCTTTTGGGTTATAAAATCGTGCTTTAGATAAAACTTATCAAATTTAATTCATCAACAATGTATAACAGATTTAGCATATAGTCTGATTCAGATTAAATCATGAAAGAAAGCTAATATCATAAAGTCTATAGTGTCATAGTGTTTTAAATAGTCAGTTTTAATATTGTAACATAAAAAAAGTGATAATGTTAACAGATTGAATGGGGGCTTTTTATCACATTGATATAAAGCAATGCAACTCTATTGATATTCGTACAATGTTTAAAATCGATAATTTAAAATAGTTTATGAATAATAAATGTTCATATTAAACTTTATGGATTTTGAAAAGTTGTGTACAGTACAAATTTATTTTTGTTAAAAGACAAATATTTCAATGAATTTTATAAAATACATGGTGGCTGTGGTTGAATGAATTTGGAGCCAGTATTTAAATATTTATAAGTTAATTAATGCTTTTTGCAGGACTCTTCCACCGTGCTATCCTAATGTCCGGTTCAGCAATGTCCGATTGGGCGTCGGCCAATCACACAGCCCAGATATCGATGCAAGTAGCCCATGGGGTAAACTGTCCACTAGTCGATGCTAATGAGGAAATGCTCACCTGCCTGAGGAAGAGGAGGTAAATTGGATTTATATTGAGTAAATTTTCAGCCGTTTACCTCTCAATTTATTGGGATTCATCCCCTCTGTTTGCAATAACTTTATCAAAATTTGATAGAAAGCTTTTCCCTAAAGTGTGTCAACACATCACGAAAATTTATCTTGCGAAATGACTAATTCCTGAAAATCATAAAACAAATATTCGTTTTTTTTTTTCTTCGAAATCTTAAGCAAACATCCGTGAGAGAATTTTGCTGTGAAAGCAATTTGTCATAGGATAGCCCTAGAAAAATATATTCCAGTGCAATTTATTTGGTTGTCGTGCGTAATAGAGCCGAAATACCCCAATGTGCGGGACTTGGCATGTATTTACGTGTCACCCCTTTTACTTCTTGCAGATACAAAGATTTGCTCAAGATTCCGACATCATCGCCGCAATTTTCCACATCATTAGGACCAATTGTAGATGGATGGGTGATACCAAACCAGCCGTACAAACAAATGGGCACGTTCACGGAGCTCTTTAGCAGGTTCGTATATCTCACGATGCCGCAAACGGTGCCCCAAAATACTGGGGTATCCGGCGGCGGCGGAATCTAATTTTTTTTTTCTTTCACCTTCTTCAGCTTATAGTAAAACCCACTATTTACCCCTAGATATGATTTATTGTTCGGTGTAACCGAAGTGGAATCATACCACATATTAAACGCCCAAGCTCTCGAGGATGGCATCAGTGAGAGTGAACGCGATGATATATTGCGATTTTACATGCAAAATCGGTTCGAGGTACGACCAGATTTGGCCCGTGCTGCAACCCTTAAAAGGTATGCAAATTAAGGCGGTCTGAGGACCTTACTATCTGCACCTCCTTTTTCGAGCTGATGCCAAAAATTTATAATTAATTTGTTTGTTTTTTTTTTTTTATTCTCACCCACCATATTCAGGTATGAGGACGTTTACAATAATCCAAACCGGGCAACTACCCATGAGCATCGTGACGTGGTTTTGGACATTTTGTCTGATGGTCGAGTTGTTGGACCATTGCTCCAAACAGGTGTGTTCCACGCCAGGGTGAATCCCAGGAGCTATATGTACGTGTTTGGCCACAACAGCGGCGCCGGAGCCTATGCCCATGTAAGTTGACGCCTCCGCGCACATTTTCATTTTTCGTTTAATAATTTTGTCAGGTGGCGCCCAGTTATCCATCATCGGAGCGAAAAGCATTTTTCAACCCACCCAACTCTACTGTACCTCATCTCATTTTATTTTTTTTCATATATTCGCCTCTTTTCCTATTTTCCAGTCCCTTTATGATAGAACGATTAAAGTGGTTATTAAATTTTCCACAATGAATCATGCGGTTGTGGAAAAACCTTCCCTTTTTTTTTAAATAATAAAAAAAAGGACAATTTGAGAGGGTGCATTTTAAACGACCTGGGAACTAAAAAATTGTCGTGAAAATTAAAGGAATGGCTAAGGGCGTTGAATTCAATGGGACTAGGTAAAAAAAACAATTAATATACCCTACTATCTATAGAAACTGCACTGGGATGCACAAAAGCTTTTAAAAATTTGCCAGGAATTGGAATAAAAAATGATTTAGTATCACTATAAATTTTTGTTTTTTATAAGATTTTAATTTTAGATGTCATTTCCTTTCTCATGTTTGTGAAACTTTTTAAAAGGAACTACTTAAAGCGTAACAGTTTACTGTTTTTAAGTAGATTGTTTTTTTAAATTTCTGGTAAAATAAATCAGTAAAAATTTGTGTTAATAACAGAAAGTTCTGCACTTAGAAAGAAATGGTATTGTAAAATCATTTTAGGGTTGGTTAGGTTGGTGTGGTTGCCTAGAAAGGCATACTTAAGCCATTTTTTAGCCCATTGTGTTACTACAATTGTTCCCTTATAAAATATTTATTAAAATAAAGAACACTTTATGAATCATTGTATTATTTCATAATATTTAGAAAATAAGCGTTTCTGAAAAACCCATCGAATATATTAAAAAATTACTTGAGGTTTTAAATTTTAAAGCCAAAAAGGAGGGCTAATCTAGCTGAAAAAAAACCAAAAAGTAGAATTAGTTTACTTAATTATTTTGAAATGAAAGTGATTTATTTTTATTATACATAAAAGAAGTTTTTTCGTTAATTTAACTGAAAACTGCAAAATGTTTTAATTTGGCAAAGTTGCCGTAAAGTATTTTAAAGAAAATTAGAGAGGTGAGTCCCTGTTAATTGTGTGAAGATTCGCCAATTATAAAACCTCCCCTTGCCGGCCAGACTTGGCTTGAAGCCAACTAGAAATGAAGGGAATTCGCTAGAATTGGGAATGGTACAGTTCTTCGGTTTAAGGCGGCGCCAAAATAATTTTTCTTCTTGCGCTTCCAACAGCCACTTCCTAAACTCCAACCGCACGGATGTTTGTCAACAAAAAAAAAAAACTTTTCTTTTTTCCTGAAGATTTCCTCTCGGTTTTTCCTATCTATCTCCGGTGGTGGGCTCATATCCAATTAAAATTGGTGTTGCAGCTAAGAAATTGATGTGGTGGAAAATTGATCAAATTTTCTCTACAAAATTTTATGAGTTAAGTAGCACCCAGATGCTTTCCATTCCTGTTGTTTTTAGGGAATTGCATAGACAAGGGAAAATTCCAGGAAAAGAGTATTCAACTTATTAAATTATTTTACCAGTGTCACAATTTTAACATTATTTTCAAAATGATAACCTCACCGGTTACGCTGTAGATTCCTTGTAGAATTTCCATATGATGCTCTATAAAGCTTTGGGGGGGAGGAGGGGGTTATCTTGCATACTTTTGCAGCCAGGGCACTTCTACATACCACGGGGATACCGTTCCCAAGGGATGTCAAATGGAATGATCGTGGATG
This sequence comes from Philonicus albiceps, assembly GCA_963969385.1. Classification (NCBI taxonomy): domain Eukaryota; kingdom Metazoa; phylum Arthropoda; class Insecta; order Diptera; family Asilidae; genus Philonicus; species Philonicus albiceps. Next base: position 3,171,509 of record OZ017772.1, on the reverse strand, counting down.
TTTCATTTCATCCGACGACTGTCGTCATACCTAAACACCTCCCCCGCCGTCGGATGTATGTTTGTCTGTATGAATGAATGAATGAATGAATGGATAATAAAGCGTCGCACTGTGCTCAATGTGCTCATATTGAAGGAAATATTGTGAAAATGACATACTCGAGATGAAGCGAAATATTCCTAAGAAAATGTTTTTCTCAGTTTTATTCAAGGCCTATGCATTCCGAAAGGATTCTTTCACTTCTGCAGGAATTTCTGCTGCTCTGGATTGCCCTTGTTTTTTCTTGGTTTCTTCTTAATTTTTATTGAGTGAAAATTGAGTTATTTTTCATCTTTTATAAGCATGGGTGATTATTGTATGACTTTTTTTTAAACTATTCAGTTCTGGTTTCGAACATATTTAAATTTATTCACCGTAAAAATTTTCGGTATAAGTGATATCAAAATTTTGCTTGACAAAAATTAAGCTTTTATTTAAAAGTACCAAATTATTTTTATTATATTTGAAATAATCATAAGGTTACGCATTCATTGTTTGTTTCATTGAAACACTTGGTAAATTAGATCATGTTTTAAAACAAATAAAATTTTGAACGGTTAACAGAAATGCTGTAAATATTAACAGATTTCAAATTCTCATAAAGTACTTTATAAATATTTGAAAATAAGTCTATAATAAGATAAATATCGATACTTAATTTCGGCTTTTTAGATATAATAAATTATTGAAAAAATACAGTCCTTGTTCATCTAATTAGGACCACTCAGAGTTTTATTGTAATTTGTTATTGTTGGTAAAACATGAAGGAAACATAAATGCAAGAAAAGAAGTTTAGTTTTTGGATAATTGTTTTATTAATTAATGAACAGCATATTTTAAAAAATATCTTAATACTTAGTAAGACTGCATTTATTCGCATACTTTTATAGCATCGATCTATCATTTCTCTAATTTCGAACCTATTTTCCCACATATCTGTAATATTTTGCTGTAAGATAGTTAACGTGGGATTGGCAAGAGAATAAACTTTTGATTTAAGTACACCCCAAACATTTTAAACTGCATTTAAGTCGGGAGAGTTACCTGGCCAAGGAAAAACTGGAATATTACGGGTGCTAAAAATGTTTTTTATTGACCAGGCAGTGTGGGAGGGTGTCCCATCCTGCATAAAGGTGTCAGAGAGGTCACAAGATTTTAAATAATTACAAAATGGTATTAGAATGACTGTACACATCCTGGCTCATTGTCTCGTCAACAAAAAACATATCATTGGATGGTGAATGTTTCATGGTTCTTACACGTATTTTTCATTATACCGCTCCCTTGATCTTCTTCGAACGAATTAGGGGCTCTCTGTAAACCTTTAGCTGAACCAATTTGAGAAATTAAATGAAAATTAATTTTATTAATATTTCGGTTGCGAATGAATAGGAAAATGCGGTTCAAACATGTTAAATACATTTTTAATATCCGCCATAGTATAATGGTAATAAGCTCTTGCCCACTTGCTTTGAGGACTATTTTTCTGGTCAGTTGCGAGGCGTTGCCTTTCTTTGACTGCAATAATTACGACGCTTATTTCGTCTTGATTTTTGTCTAACGATTTCGATTTTACTACAGTTTTAGGAGATACTTTCTCTCTTCTTGCGATATTAATAATGTCCTTGCACTTTCCCATTGTTGTAACAGAGCTTACATTATGTTGGCGCTGCTACTAAAAATAAGATAAGATAAGTTTTTTTTTCGAAAAAACGCTCCTTTTTTGTTATGCTACGAGTTAATATTTCTGAGGAATAAAAATTATTATGAGTGGTCGTAATTCGATAAACAGGAAATGAATATATATTTTCGATTTTTTTGATTTATTTATTTTAAATGATAGCTTTTTTGTTAAATAATTTGTTAATGTTTATTGCTAATTTTTTATATTATGAAAAATCAAATAGAAGGCACAAAGTAAAATTGCAACAATTAGCACAATAAAACAAATAAAAAACTGAAACTGAAATATTTTAATAAATATCATTTGCGCATATTTCAATTTGTTCCCAACAATCAGAGATTTATTTATGCAATTTTAAATATTTTTTTTTGAATTTTTAACATCTCCCTATATTTAAATTATCACAGTGAGCCACCACACTGCTTCCTTGTGGTGGCCCTCATTCATAGTAAACTCACAGCCTTACCTATCTTTTGTTGTATTATCACAACAAGCGTCGGATATTTTTCGTCATAATTCATAATTATCACGGGTATGATCACGGATTTTGTTCTTTTTTTTCCACCACAGCTTCCACATAGCATTACCGGGGAAGAGCTTGCATTCATTTTTGGAGCACCTCTGGCCCCAGCTGGACCATTTCACAATAGATACAGTCTACAGGAGAAGCTCCTGTCGGAAGCGGTGATGGTATATTGGACGAATTTTGCTAAAACTGGGTATAAAAAATGACTTACTAAATATTTACAATTTAAAATTATGAGGTCTTACTTAAATCTAGGAACCCTAAAGCACCATGGAGAGATCATTTCATCAATATGCATGCTCTTGAATGGGATAGGTATGATATTGATTGGCCGGAGTTTAGTGCCCGGAACCAGTGCTTTATTAATATTGGTAAGTGGAATTGTTAATTTTAATTGATATTCTAACCGAAAGGAATTTATATTGCTATATCACTCAATATTACTCAGTATTACTGTGGAAAAATATTAATTATTTCTTCTCGTTCACTCAGGCGTATTAACCAATTTTAGTTTACGGGTATTGCTGTTACCACGACTTGGTTTTATTAAATTAAACCATAAAATTCTTTAATCAAATGCCTTCTTTGCTTAAAACAACCAAACTGTTATTCATTTTAAGAATTTCGTTCTTAATTTTAGTACATTTCCTATAATTTTAAAAGGAAGTTATGTTTTAATTCAGTTAAAGTTATGGTGATGGTTAAGGGAAATTGGCAAAAGTTTATAATAAATTATAGATAATTTGTTTAGCACAATAACTCTAACGTCATTTTAAATAAGCCTTGAGTCAATTAATGTAAAAATTTAAAAAACCACTTTATTGTAGAATTTTTGTAAAATATAGCAGTGGTTTTAAAATTTAACTTTTTGAGGGGCAATATCTTAAAGAAAATATTATACCTAAAATTAATAAAATAAACGAATTATTAAGCTCTATGAGCGTGAGTAATTTGAACTTTTCGAGGTGGGTTCAAATATATACCACCATGCATAAAATGCTAAGCAAAAGATGTGACTGTTTTTGACCCACCCAATCCCAAAGAGTTAAATAACCATTTTTTTTAAAAAAAGATTCTCAAATCAATAAAATTGATCCGATAGGTTTTTTTGTCAGGTTTTGATGTTTTCATATTTTATGTTTTTAAAAAACACATATATGACTAGGTATATATGCCTATATATAAAAAAAAATCAATTCCATAGGATGTTGCTTTAAGAAGAAATATTGAACTGTTGTTTTATGCAAAATCGGTATATGCTAACAAATTTTATTAATATTTTGCTTTAGCTGAATAAAAACAAACAAACGTAATAGAACGTTCCTTTAAAGGGTAAAATCGGGTAAAATATAAAATGGAATTGTTCATCATCCTTATGAAGGTTTAGTTAACATAAAAACTTTACATTGAAGTTCTCTCAACCCGAAAAGAGTTTGTCGTTTAAGAAAACAACACGAAAACAAATCAAAAACCCTTAAAGCTTGAAATAATTCAAACAAACCGTTTTCCTTGGATCCCCCCAAAAAGCCTATTGACTTTTCACACTGGTTTAGGAAAAATCCTTTTTTATATCATTTATTCGCAGGAATTCCGCCCTCTATAGGCTACAGATATCGAAGTGCTTACATGAGTTTCTGGAACAAGGAACTTCCCGATGATGTGAACCAGATCGCGGCCGTACAGCCACCGTTTATTCACTACTTTCCTCCGAGTCCCACTCAGGTGCCGCGACGTGGGACGTCGACCGAACCGAATGAGATAATCACCGGATACCTGAACAAGTATCCGCCAAAAAGGGCTGAGAGTGGACAGGCTCGGGATCCCTACCAAACGATAAAATACCTTCTGAAAGAGCCTGCCGGAACTCCAGGACAGACGGCTGACAGCATGTACAATGCCCAGCCGACTTTTGGGGCGACCGAAGAGCCCGGTCTTGGTACAGACGAGGACAATGAGGAGAAGGAAATCGTGCCGACAGAGAATGCCATGCATATTTTAATTGGTGTGATAATCCTTTTTGTAGTGTTCAATTTCATTGTCGCAATCACTTATGTTATTAAGAGAAAAAAGAAAAATTCCCCGTTTGGAAGAAAATTGACTATTCTTTCATATGATGGTACTACCGATGATGAACTTAAGCGGTCCAAAAATAACGATGGAGATGACAGCTATGTCCTGGACATTGTCCGAAAGTCAAACACTTACGAGGCGGTTAAGACAAACAATTCCCCCATAAATGGGTTTAAAATAACTCGACAGCTGAGCACTAGCACAGTGGATCCTCACACAAAGGTCAGCGATTGGATTTCCCAGGATATAGGAAAGTGCAGCCCGAAGAGCTCGAAAAAGAGTTCTCCATCGTTTTCTTTAAGACGAAGCTTTCTAAGAAAACCACGTAAAGTCAGTGTTGCAATTGATGCCACCCCACAGGCGAGGAGTAATAGCATACTTCGCCAGGAGCCTATTGAGGTAATATTAAAAAATATTACAATATAAGAAGTCAGTCAAAATTTGCTTATTCGAAATGCTCGGGATCGAAATCATTTTAAATTAACGAAATTTACTGATTTTATAAAAACTTTCATTAACTACACCTTAATTTTGGAGTTTAATATTTAAAACAGATTTCTGTATATTTATTTCTTTAGATAGAAAGGTGAAAATTTTTAAATAGCAATTTAAAACAATTTTATTGGCTGTATAACTTAAAAATGGAGGGATTTTTTGCAAAAATATAGGTTTATTTGAATAATTAAATGAATTGATATGCGCATTATTCAAAGTATTGTCCATCGGCAGCTATGCCCTTTCTCCACTATTCGTTCAATTTATGGATTCCTTGCCGAAATAACTTCTCATCTTTTGAAGCTAGGAACGAATCAAGTCAATTTTTGATATCTTCATATCTTTCCAATTATAGAACAAAAAATACGATACTTTTATTTTATCTTTCACACTTCTTAAAATTACACCAGAAATCTGTAGCTTAATAAGTATTTGGTGTATATGAAAATATTTGGGCTTCACATTGTATCTACTAGGTTTATTAAATTTAGTTCGAAGCCAGTATTAATTAAAATTCCCAATTCTATATATTCGCGGAAACTCTTTGAATTAGACAATTTTGGACAACAGGTAAATGAAAGGCAATTACTTCTCTTACAGCTTAAAAGTCCATGAAAATTATCAATCGAAAGAAAACACCATTTACGTGAAATGTGGCCAAATAGAAAGGTTTTAAAAACTATTTGGTTTCATATTTATATTATAGCTTTAAGTTTGAATTGTTTGTCCTCGTAAGGATAAATGAATTACATTTCAGTTTTAAATAAAATTTCCAAACTCTTTTCATTATCTGCCCTCATAGACCTGATTAACTGATAAAGGGTTATTTAATTTAAAATGTTCAAACAAAGCAACAAAAATGATAAAGAACAAACGAAATTCTGTTTCTTTATGAAAGGCAAAATTATGAATATTAAAATTTAATAGTCTCTAATTTTTTCTTCATTAAAATTTCCGGGGATATATAAAATAGTTTCATAAACTAGACCAACTGAAATAAAGTTCTTTTATTTGCCAATAAAACTTTTCTAGTTTTATTTATCAACTTTTTTAAAAATAAAATTATTGAATAGTTTTATTAAATATTTGTTCAAAAATCACGATTTATTAGTTGAATTTTATTTGTTCATATTTCAATAAAACTCAAACAATTCCTAGTCAGCAAGAGGAAAATACAGAGGATTAACATATACGAGCACTTCATGTAAAAGGTTTCTCTCATGTTCGACATAAAATTGAAAAAGGTTTGCTTGTTAGATTTAGTTTTGCTGATGTTTAAGTAGAATATTTTTATTTTTAGATAATGCCTGAGTAAAATAAAAGTTAATGATGGAAAAGTTTTTTTAATTTTTAATGATTTCGAAACCGAGAAAATGTTTAAACACATAAAGTTTTAGAGAGAAAAAGGAATATTATTAAAAAGTGAAAGAAACCACATTTGAACCATTTTTACGTGTTGATAAAAACTAATGGAATGTTATATGAGGTTATTATTTCATATAATGAGAGTTTAGCTTTAAAATTATTAAATAAAATTACTCAACCGTGTTATTTAAGTTCTTTTATAATTAGTAACTTCAAAGTATTCTTAATAGTTTAAGGACCGATCCTGATTCTTGGCCTAATCTATAGTGGATTTGTAAAACAATCGAATTTGAAATAATGTCATGGGCAAATTCAAACGTGTTTCGATTAAATTCTTCATTGTTTTTTTCCATTCGTATGGGATATGCTTATAATAAGTGCAAATTTTGATTGCTACAGTTGAATTTTCCGGATAGGATGGTTACTTAGTGAATTCGGGCATAATATTTCGATATAACTAATATGAAATACGAAATTTATAACGATGATTGATTAATAAATAAAAAAGTTATAATGATTTTTGTAAATTTTGGGAAAACGTTAAAGTTTGCTCAAAAGTGTGCCATTCTTTACTATGTAATATCTCAAAAAATTGATTAGCGGCCCTTAAGGTGTTAAGAGGTTAAATATTTTAAAAGGTTAAAATGTTAGAGACTGAAGTAACAAAAATTCAAGCGTAACGTAACCAAGTGAAATTTGTACTATTCTACGCTCTTTTCAGATACATTGAATTATTTTTAAATTCGAACCTAGATAATTTAGTAATACACCTAGTGGGCAATGGGCCAAAATTGGCTTAAGTGTGCCTTTCTAGACAGCCACAGCAACTTAATCTAACCTAGCCTAATAAACCTAGTGACTACTACTTCTTAAGAACTATAATCAGTTCTGTGTGATGAGGCAATTAATAAGTTTCTTGAACGAAGAGGTCTTTCTTTATCATAGAAAGTAATTCATCATTACATCACAAATCTTTAATAAGCAAGGCACAACTAACATCACGTCTGCGATTAGGCGTTGGTAAGCTAAGCAAAAGGCAACATGTTTTGTGTGAAGGCATACCTGATTTTTGTCAATTAAATCTATAATATACATATATACATTTGAACCATTTTTACGTGTTGATAAAAACTAATGGAATGTTATATGAGGTTATTATTTCATATAATGAGAGTTTAGCTTTAAAATTATTAAATAAGATTACTCAACCGTGTTATTTAAGTTCTTTTATAATTAGTAACTTCAAAGTATTCTTAATAGTTTAAGGACCGATCCTGATTCTTGGCCTAATCTATAGTGGATTTGTAAAACAATCGAATTTGAAATAATGTCATGGGCAAATTCAAACGTGTTTCGATTAAATTCTTCATTGTTTTTTTCCATTCGTATGGGATATGCTTATAATAAGTGCAAATTTTGATTGCTACAGTTGAATTTTCCGGATAGGATGGTTACTTAGTGAATTCGGGCATAATATTTCGATATAACTAATATGAAATACGAAATTTATAACGATGATTGATTAATAAATAAAAAAGTTATAATGATTTTTGTAAATTTTGGGAAAACGTTAAAGTTTGCTCAAAAGTGTGCCATTCTTTACTATGTAATATCTCAAAAAATTGATTAGCGGCCCTTAAGGTGTTAAGAGGTTAAATATTTTAAAAGGTTAAAATGTTAGAGACTGAAGTAACAAAAATTCAAGCGTAACGTAACCAAGTGAAATTTGTACTATTCTACGCTCTTTTCAGATACATTGAATTATTTTTAAATTCGAACCTAGATAATTTAGTAATACACCTAGTGGGCAATGGGCCAAAATTGGCTTAAGTGTGCCTTTCTAGACAGCCACAGCAACTTAATCTAACCTAGCCTAATAAACCTAGTGACTACTACTTCTTAAGAACTATAATCAGTTCTGTGTGATGAGGCAATTAATAAGTTTCTTGAACGAAGAGGTCTTTCTTTATCATAGAAAGTAATTCATCATTACATCACAAATCTTTAATAAGCAAGGCACAACTAACATCACGTCTGCGATTAGGCGTTGGTAAGCTAAGCAAAAGGCAACATGTTTTGTGTGAAGGCATACCTGATTTTTGTCAATTAAATCTATAATATAAAAATCTAGTCTATTGCGTAGAGTACAGGACTGACTCTAAATAAATAGATGCATATTCAATTAACGACTCTAATAAAGAAATATAAAAGATTTTGATAGTACTATAAAAATATTAGAGAACTCCTTGGTATTTCAGTACGATCAATGTGTTTTGAAAGTGTAAATTTCCTATGTATCATCTATTTTATAGATTTGTTTTCTACCTGATAGGTACGAATTTATTATTTAAGATATAAATTTTACCAATTATTCGTTGTTTCTCATTAATTTATATTGCTTTAAGGTTACTAAACTTAAAGCCATGGACGGTTCACGGAACATTATAATTTGCCAGGAGGTCGACATTGATGCTGAGCTCCTTAGTCCGGATACCGTAGACTCTGGCGAGTTGTGCTATAGACGTGGTTCGAGCTGTTCTATCCCGGATTCCAGGAATGAACTGAAAATCGATCACAAGCACTCTAGATCTGATCCGGTTGAAATGTACTATTCAGTTCACACGAATGACGAGAAGGTAACAAGTTTCATTGATGCCGACATAAACGTAACAAGTCGGGAGGAAGGAATATCAAAAGATCCGCTCACTCCAGAGGAGCAGCTTCAAACTATCAAAAGACGGAATTTCCCAAAAGTCCTGCCCACAGAGGAAGGAAATGTTTCGGGCTCTGTTGTGAACAGGAAATCTCTCTCTTCGTTCAATTTTCCCATAATGCAAACCGGTAAGGTTCCACCAGCCCCACCACCGAGGACTATTTCTACTTCTGGTAGGCGGTCGTCCATCAGGAGGCAGAGTGACAACATTACCACATCGCCCCTCATGCTGGCCGAAAATTGTTCCGATGACGAGGAAGAGGAGCCCCAAATTGCTAAGAACACGCTTATCGTTGGCCCCCTTATACCGAAAAGCCAGGAGAGCATTTATTGCACGGTGAACCGCAACAGGAAACACCGGCCTGGCCATCCAGAGCAAGCATCTCCTCATGATAATGAGGCCGAACTGAGGCTAATTAGGCCATCGGGCATTAAGCCACCCTCCGTTGGGCTTCAGAGCAGGCCCCAGAATGAGTCGGAACACCCACGAATGGAGCCGAAGATTATAATTAGGCCAAGTCCACCGAAGGTGCCGTCCAACAAGTTCCACATCCCTAGGGTGCATGGACCGCACGACACCTTGTCCAGGATACCGCAGCTGAGGGCGGGAATGGCTCCACTCGCTACCGGCGAACGGGACAAATCGACCCCGGAATCATCCTCCTCGGAGGCAACCAGCTCAAGCACCGGGACGGTCAAGACCGAACTCAAGCAAAATTAACTAAGCAGCTTAGCGTAATTGATCGGAGGTGGGATGGGTGCTATCCCGACAACTTTTGTTGTTAAGAGTAAGCACCCGAACGATGTACTTAAGGAGCACTTAGAAATTAGGCAGACAAGCCCATCGTGATCCACCAGGGCCTCAGACCCGAGAGCATCCCTTAAGATTAGTTGCGATGAACGAACGACCGAAATACGCCTCCCCCTTCCCTGCGATCTAACTCAGACGAATCCCATCTGTGTTATTTACTTACTCACCTGAGTACCGCCTGAAGCTCACCTGATTTTATTTAGTTTACTTTCGAACAAGAACAGCACATTCCATGAGAATATTTAAAAAAATAAAAATATATTTAAAGTTTTTACGGTGTACTCGGGGTTAGGGTCCGGTGGAACATTTTGGGCTTCTTCAGGTTTATTTCTGGCTTTTATATGTATTTTTTTTTTGTACTACGGTATATGTAATGTAGGTAAAATGTAGAAAAAAAAGGTAAATATATTCATTTTGGGCATATGGTAGTTTTTATCCGGTTCAGGTAGCAATGTCGTGCTAAAAACGACTATCCTCCTTTAATATTTTTACCCCTACTATGCGTCGTTTCAAAGTAAGTACAAAAGCTTTAAAGCATTAATTTTATTTCACTTTATCCTTTGATATTTTATTTTCACCCGCAAAATTAGTTTCACGTTTTTAAGCAAAAACTCAAATAATTTAAACATTTCCTAAATGTGTACGCTACGATGAGGAATTAAAATATGTAAATATCTAAAAAAAAGTATTTTCAATGAAAATTTAATAACTTTACAAATTTAAAGTAACTTTCTTATATATGCGGTCATATCTTTTGCTTTCGATAAAAATCAAATCCTTTTAAAACTTTCCTGGAAAGTTGTTACATTTCAGTTGATGCCAATCGATTCAGTCCAATCAAAAATGTTGTTGTGAGTCCGTTTTTGAAATTTTTTAAACATCGAATACCACTTTTGTTGGAGTATCAAATTCTCACAAGAAAAGCACGACAGTGTTGAAAGGATATTCATACAGCTTTACAATTAATCTAGGTTGAAGAAAGGGTAAGGTTTTACATAAATATTTATGAGTAAGGCAGACAGAAGTCAATGTATGCACTACTTTTGCAAATTTGTTATAAAATGCATAAAAATAATTGTTGAGAAATTTACATGGGTTTCTAACTTTCCCGAAACTAATGTAACACCTTAAGGAATAGTAAAACTTCTAGTAAGAAAATTTTTAAAATTGTAAACGATTTTACTATGAAGTTTCTGTTTCTAACATTTGTTCTTCGAATCGGTATTTTAATAGAAGGCTATGATACGTAAAGATTTGAGTTTACTTACATTAAGAATTAATTCTTAAAAGATTACTTTAATATCTTTCAGCGATTATAACGTTTATAAAGTTTTGATATGCTTATTAATGGAAAACCATTGTTTCTTCCTCAAATAAACCACAAAAAACAGTAAACACCAAAAGATATAGAAACTTTCTTGCATTTACAAAATTTTCCCGGATGTCGACATAATTTTGCAATTAAGATAAAGTGAAGATTTTGCGCTAAAGGGAAAATCGAGGACAACAATTGGAGGCCGCTGTCGCCGTCGAAGTCGACGAATATTATGTGGATATATGTGGGGGCGAGGGAGGTGGTATAAAATCCAAAAGCATCTTCTGTCGGCGAGGAAAGTTCACAACCTTTAACATGTCACCCCGGATTCTCTGCGAACGTGTTCTGGGGCGCCCTGGTGCGATGAAACTTTCTTAACTTTTCAATATGAGTGTGGGATATGCAAATTGAAATTTTGTAGGCTCTCGAGCCACCGTTTACCATCTCTGACCCCAAAAGCAAATATGTGTGCAGCTGATCCATTTTAACGGAAGAGTCGAGTTCAAAATTTAAATATTTAGGAAAAGTACGCTGCATTGCTATGGAATACTTCTTAAGTTTAAATGTGATAATGATTTTGATGGATTTAAATTTTTGAGAGAATTTTATGACACACATCAAATCAAAATTTGAAGCTGTGATAATTTAACGTTCTTTCACAAAAATTATGGACAGAACGGATTGAGATTATTTTAAAAATAGTCATTTATTTTAAAATTAGACTAGACACCTTATGTATATGGCTTTTGCATAGTACTAAATGTCTGAATTTTAATTAAAATTTAAATGTTAATCTGAAACCCTAAAATGACTGTATACTAAGAAATTATGAAAAATTTACGTATATTAAAACTAATATTTTCTCATCCCCTGCAAACTGTCCTAGTTCCTTTGATTATAACATTTATTTACTTCTTGGTAGTAATTTCTTTTTAAATAAACTTTTCAAATATACCTGTGGTGTCTGCATGAAATTAACTAAGGCAGAAATTTAATCAAAAACTGTATAACAATTTTCAACAACTGACCTTTGCAGTTTTGAGTAAATGTGGTAAAAACTTTACAAAATTTATTTGTATCAGAGCGGAAAGGTTTCTGCAGTGCATACGCAGCCGTATCATCTCATAAATAGAGAATTTGTATAACTTTCTAAATTCAACAATCAGCACATCACATGCACCTAGGTTTTGTCCGGTTTTTGTAACCAAACAAAATTCATTGAATGGAATTCTCGTGAAAATGGTAAAATTGTTTTCGTATGTAAAGTTACTGCGTTAATTAAACAACAAAATTTCAAAATGCTCGGGGTGTGATGATGGCAAAAGTTTCAATTTATTAGGACCAAAGCTACCTAGATACTTTGCCATTGAAGCATTCGGGTTAATTACAAAATAATATCTGATTGTATGTATGAATGTGTGTCACTCGCGGGAATTTTCGGTCAACTTTTGACCTGGTCTACATATTTTTAAAATCAATTTATGGAAATGCTGTGGAAAATTCATCCTTTGATCACTTTAATTGTAGCATAGTACCATAATTAGGAACATTATATAAATATGACACTATTCCAATATTTAATATGAATTTTAATTCAATTTATTCTTTATGCTCTTCTACTTTTAGGGAATTAAACCATTTTTGAAATAAATGCGACATTAAACATTTTATGATTTTCAGTAGATTTAACTCAACCATTATTTAAAAAATATATGTAAAATATTAATAACTATTTTGTAACATACCTTATGTAATTAAAAGTTTCTTTTTAATAACATTAATGGACTTACAGTGTTTTACTTTTTGAATAAATTGAAATTGAGCTTGAATTGTTAGAAATCGTTTTTAGGTTTTTCAATCTTAAATTCTTAAGATTTCTGTAGATTCGAAACTAAATACCGAAAAAACTTTAATTTCATAATTATCTTAGATTAGAAATAATATTTATATATTTTGGAAATTAAAAAAAGTTTTAATTTCAATTCTGGCAATTCGGTTAAGGAAGTTTTTCCACAAATACTAAGCTTTTGCAAAGCTTCCTAACTTTGAAGGCCTTGCTAATTTTTCGACACCAACCGAAAGCTTTAAAAGTTTTTTAAGTATCAACGATACGGATTTTTATGAGGTGAATATTTATAAGGTTTGGATCTTAATCATAAAAATTAGCTTTATTGAAAGCCAAAGGTGAAAAGCATTTAATTTTTATATCAAAGGAGCAAATCTCCCATAGGTGCACTTTTACCAATCAAAGTACCTCCTGAAAGTCAGGTTAAAGATTTCGAAAAAGGACATTCGAGTCCTCTGTACTGGCCGTAATGCGCATCGATGCGATCTAGCTGAGGATAGCTATCCTTAAATTAAATGTCAATTTAAGGGAGTGACGGATAACATGAGTCTTATCAAAGTCCTTATGTGCCGTCGACACACGTTTAAGAGGTTTTTCGGACGGACGAAAAGGATTATGGGGCGTAACTGGAGATTGGGTTGCTGAATAGAGGGGCGGGGGTGGAGGAGGGGGGGGGGGCGAAGGGGCATGTCCGGGATTTGGCTCTATCTAACTAGAAGGTTCCTTTATGACTTTGTGCCCAGATTAATTTTGCGGCTTTATACGCTGTAAGTGACACATTAAAATGATAAAAAAGTACAAAATTGTGGATGCCTCCAGATTTTTCATTTCAATTTTTTTTTTATTCCCTTCCGTTTTCCAGGGGACACATATGTGTTCGAGGGTTGGGGGGGTGTATTTTTAAGGGGGAGGGGGTGGCAGAGGATCGGAGGATATCTCGCGACGGTTGGACTCGTTCTTCTTGTTCATGTCCTCGTTTCGCTGCTGCTGCTGCTGCTCCTCGTATATTTATTGTTTTTGTTGCTGTTGCCAGCTTTTGTTTTTTCTGTCGGTTTTGTGCTTCACCTTGTTTTATACAAAATACATATATATACATACATACATATATATGTTATTTTTGCAGCCTTTTTGTTTATTCTTTTCATATGGTTGTGAACGGCTGTCATGAGATTTATTTTCTGTTGCAAAAATGTCAATAGCAATTTTTATGTGTCAAGATGTCTCATCGGAGGTCGTTGGGAATTAGTTGCCCCGCCGTCGTCGATAGTTCGTTTCCCTTTATGGTCTATACTTGTTTTTTATTTTTTTTTATTTTTTTTTTTGTATTTATCTTCCATTTTTTTCGAGTGTTCTGTGTGACACTGTGACGGGGGCGTCGGGGAGCATTAGCATTTGTCAGCCTGATAGCGCTGGGAGATATACACGGCCCTATCAAGCAGCGAACTCGTGTCCTCGTCGAACGACACACAATGCCAATTCAGCTGGCAGAACTCAGAGCAGCGCTGTGCAACTTGTTTACCAATTATTTTGATGGAGGAGTTATTCTGTCCCACTTTGTATGCCCCTAAAAACACGGGGTTTGAACCTTTCGACAAATTTGGAACACCAAACGTTTTACACCAAGTGGGCGTATGAAAGATATCGCGGTCTTTTGTAAAATCGGTATAACCTTTTTGGTTGGAAGGAGGACGTGTGCATCAATTGGTGGGAATATTGAAAGCAATCCATTAGGGATTTAATTTTATATTTAAAGTCATAGAACAATTTTTCGGTTCCTTTTTACATTTGTTTATTTATTATCCTTTCGTACGTATGCTGATTTTACTGAGGCATGGTATTTGTGTTAAAATATTTCGGTTTGTAGAACAATAAAAGAAGGCATTACAATCGTTTTTTTTTAGGATTTTATCTAGTAAAAACCTTTGATCTGAAATTTCTGTACAAAAACCAACATCACATAAACGAATTTGATAACTTTTAGAATGTTTTATTTCAATTGAAGTAACAAGACAAAAATTTCAGTTAATATGAATTGAATTTTTACTTTTAGATATTATGGTATTAAAAAATTTAAGAAATTCTAAACAAATTTCAATTTTTGTATTGATTATAATGGCTCTACATAACCTGCAAGTAGTAGTAAAATTAAATATGAATTTTGAAATATAAAAAAATATACGGGTGCATTTCGAAACACATTTTACGTCTTTTACAATGTTTTCCAAGTATATCGGAACATATTAATAAACTTCAGAAAGTAGTAATGATGAGCAACGCTATGATAACCTTGGCATTGTCCTTTGTATTTACTTGCATCCTTGGCCTTGGTTTTGGACTTATATACATCAATAATTTTAGTCTTGGTATACCTTAAGCCTTATCACTGTAAGAATATTATGGAATAATTTTCAAAGTACTAAGAAAGCACACTGCATAATTTTAATTAAGAAACTTATTTTCGTAAGAATAATTATAAAATTTTAGTAGACAAAATATAAGAGTATAAAAAGGAAAGGTATGATGTATATTTATTTATTTATTTATTAAATGTCTACATATATTAAATCTTACAGACTATCAAATATTCATACTCAGTATTAGTTCTTTACATGTTGATTTTCAAAAAGGACTTATTCAAATTCGCTTCTTGACATAGTAAAATTAAGTTACCTAAACAATAAAGCTATACAATTAGAAACAGGTTCATGATAACCATAATTAGTCCTATGAGAAGGGACTTACACCAAATATCTCAAACTAATTGGTCTTTCAGGTGCATATAAATTGATTAGTGTTAATAGTTCAGAGGATTTAATCCTAAAAGGCAGAATATCTTTCACAAAGACAACACAACTTACTTCCTAAATTTGATATACCTAAAAGTAAGCATTTATGAGGTGGTCAGCTCATTATAACCACGCCCTAAATTTTGCACAGTGTAGTGTTATATGAGTTTCAGTATCTAGAATAATTAGATCGTTGGGTATGCATAAATTTCAGTGATATTTATTTAACTTAATATCAATAACTTTTTACAGAAATTAGAAAAACTATTGTTTCATTTCAGATTTCGTATTAGAAAGTATTACAAGGCTTTAACAAATTATAAAAATAAGTTTTTGATAAATTTATCCTTTTACTTTTCGATGTAGCGTTTTGGGTTTTTTGAAATATCGAAATATTTTAATTTTTAGAAAATGGGAAAGAAATTTCAAAAAATGTCAGCTATTTAGGTATTAATTAAAGGCAAAAGACATTCTCTTCGGTAGGTTGAAGGGCGTTAGCCATTGCAGTGTAGTTGGGAAAGAAATATCGGAATGATAAAGACTACACGGTCGGTGACCTCTGGACGTGAAGGGATCCCAAGAACAGATTGGGCTATAATTAGTACGGTTGCCGCGAATCGATTTCTACCATTAAAGGATATCGGCAACATTCTAAGAATTAAAGGAATCGAGTTTTCAGAGCGTACACTCAGACGTCGTTGCAATGAGACGAATTTTAAATGTCGGTGACCTATAAAAAAGCCTAGATTGGCTACAAAAGTGAAAAAAAGCGAGACTATCTTAATCTCGCCTATCAAGTCTTAGTCACGTTTACAAGACACGGTCTTACTTGGTTTCAGCCTTGTAGTCTTAATTTTGATTTTGCTATCGTAAGAATAGCATTGCTAGAACAAAATTAAAATCAAGATCGCAACACTGATTTTGCTCATTACTAGAAAGCATTAGTTTATCCAATAATAAATTACGAATATTTTTGAATATAAGAGATTTTGATTATTTATACTAAATGTAAACGTTGTACTAACTAAGTGCCTTTTGTATAAATTATTTAAATATAAATGAACAAAATATTTTTAAAAAAACTTCAAAATTAGAAGAGCTTAGGTAATTGAAGTTTGGAAAGTAGCATTATTACATTATTTACTAAGTACCTTAAAAGCTTATTTGATTCCTTCTACTAGTTAAACTCAATGCTGTGGTTTTACAATTGAAATTGTATAAAAACTTCCCTAACAGAATTGAAAACAGTTCGCACCTTAAAAAGCTCATGTTAAAACCTTGAAGCAAATTGTTACGCTCAATTGCGAACAAATTGTGAGAAGAACCCATCCCCACATATTTCCAGTCATGCGATTTTCACTAGAATAAAATTGAATAGGGTAAAGTTTAGGAGACAACCGTCAAGTCATCGTCCCATGCATATAAAAAAGAGGAGGGATATACATCTGATGTATCTCTATCTATTGAGAGGGGATAATCCCTAAAAATAGACCCTTACCATCGAACCAATTGGACGTACCAAGTTCTACCGTCATCAAAATGTAATTTTTTTACAATTTATACTTGTCCAGTCACTGCTACAGGAAGAGTAAACAGTCATTGGCTAATCTGTACAATTTTTGTTAAACATTTATCTATTTAGTGTCAAAATCAATTTTTATTGAAATTTATTTTCACATATACGACTCAATCAGAAGAAATTTTTTGGTCGTCGTGCCGTCGTCGATCGCCGGAAGAATATTGAGCCTAAACTACAAGCCCCTAGACGACCTCCTCATCAATATAAAAAGCGTGCAGTTATAACTCACAGTATCTTAAAAATCTAGACTATGAAAAACACACGCCGTGAAATATACATTCTCGCGAAAGGTTGACGGGGGGTTGACTTAAAAATTTGTCCTAGCAAATATTTTGGCATGGCATGATCGATAGCATCAGTGTCCTGTGATTAATGGCTAGTTCATGTCCTTTGGCTTAAACTCTCATACACCGGTTTCCCTCTTATAGGGCTTCATATAGTGGTGGCGGTGTATTCCAAACATAGGAAATCACCCATTCAGTTCACGAAATTTTCCAACCATATTTCCCTTCTGCCCTTTTAGCTTCCATATCATTTCAGAATGTATGGAGTCGAAGTGGCGATGGCCCGCCGGATATTTATCTATAAAGAGGCCCAAAAAAAAAACGAAGGGCCAGCGCCCCAAAAAGATAGATTGGTAGGTTATGAATTTTCGCGGTGACGGTTCTTCAGCATTGCTTATAGTTTTTGAAGTTGTACTATACCAAAAAAAAACCAAGCATATGCAGTAAAATAAAAAAATTTCCAATTTTCATAGATTTTTCTTTTGTTAGGGCATTGTGGACATCTGCGTAAGTTAAAGGGAATCTGAGAAGTGTTTTTTGATGGGTGGGCAAAAAACAAACATAAATGAAATAAAATAAAATAATAAAAACAAATGGATCCCACAATTTCCCCATATAAACAAGATGAGAATGAGGAAAACTGCTAGAAAATTTCTAATAAAATCCCTGGAAAATTTCCTAAAGGTATCTCATGCGCAGAACCAAATCGATGTGGAAGAGAGTCCCACATCCGTCTTTATATATATATAAAAAAAAAAAATAAAAATACTCCAGAAATATGGTAAAAGCTCACCAGAAATTCTGTAAGTTGTACGTTGTCCGTTCAGTTGGGCGCCACCATCGATTCAGGGATATCCTACTAAAATCGCGGGGATGCTCCCTTTAAGTCGAAATACATAGAACTGACGTCAGTCTTAGACCGATATTTGTCATGGTTAGTGCCGAAAAAAAAAATATAGTAAACCGTATCGAATTGTATGCACCTAGGATGAGGATCGAAAATTAGTTACTTTAATTTGGCGGTTATTGGTTATAAAGAATATTTTCGGCCGGTTCGGTACCTTTTGGGGATGGGCTGATTCAGTGCAGTTTTACGCATTAGAGAAAAAAAATATATATATATAAATAATATATCTATATATATATAGGATAAATAATATTAAAGCTCTCCTGTGCATATATTTTAGGTAATAAATTTTATTAGCAACATGTGCAGAATAGACCGACGAAGACGACCAACGTAAAATTTTGAGATAGTGCTGAAGTTTTGGGTGTACGATGTGCCGATGTACCACCTTTAAAGTGTTTACTCTTAATATATTCCCGGAATTATATGTATCCTTTCGGGATATCCTTTCATCATCCTCAATTTAAATCGGATTACGTAATTAATCCGCATTATTTACTGCTTAATATTCGGTGATTATTGAAAGCAGAGTTCTTTTTTTTTTTTAAAAAAAGAAATGTTTTATCCTCATTGTGTTCAAGGATTACGCACTGTGGATTATTTTGCAGGATTGTGTACAACTCAGTTAATATATCCAGTGCATGAATAAAAAGGGTTTTAAAAATATAAAAATCATATGTTTTAGAGTGCCACATTTCAAGTTAATGTGAAAAAGATATCCCTACCACAAGGTTTGGAAGATTTGTTGTAAATTTAAAGTGCCATTTAAGGGATGAAGTGAATGCCCCTTAAGTTTTCTGTGTTATTTTTTTTGTGAAACGAAAACAAGGAATCTGGGATACATCAAACGAAGATCAGCAGTAATTCAACTCTCAATAGCCGTTGTCCCATCAGGCCTTTCACGTAAATATGAGTTTTATTCCGCATTTATTGATTTTCCCTAGTTCCTATGGTCCATGATATGAACCTATGGAATACATCCGCCGCCGGCGGTAAGTTGTACCTCAGAATTATAGCAAACATCCCTGGTATCCTTAATTTCTCTCGGATAAACCATAAAATCACTTCGGGCAGTTTCCCTGTCATCCTTTTTAATTATGTTTACCTTGCATTGTTCCTTTGAGGTGATTTTCCTTGGCCCCAAAAACAACTGTCCCAATAACGTGTGGACCTACGTAAATTATCCCCTTTAACGTATACGAGGCACTTTTGATACCTTTCGAGCATACACACTCCTCCTACTTGTCTCAGTTCTGAACTGTCCCCGCACAAACTCTCCCCCCCAGGGAACTTACAACCAGCCGAGGGGTGGTTTGGGATCGAAGGCAAATGCATAATTTATCTCTCAAGGATGGCCCTCAAAAGTTTTCCTTCCCGAAAAAGACAACAACAAGAACATCTTGTTAGAAAGACCTTTGTATGATTCCTCCTTGGGGCCCCTTGGTGAAATAAGGAACCAGAAGACAGGGAAAAAAAATGAAATCCGTTATTTAAAGGAAATGGAGAAAAGATATTGTCTGCCGCGTGTGTGGAAATTGATTTTTATGATTTTACGATTTTTCATAGCTGCCCTTACACCAAAACAAAAAACCATTTTTTTTTCTTGCCTTGACCAGGGCACTATGCCAGGTCTCATCTGACCTATGAGGGGTTAAACATTTTATAAATTTATTAAATGTTACCCTAGGCACTGTCAGGCGGACTTATTTTTACATTTATATATATTTTTTATTTTTTGTATATATTTACTTATTTTTTTCTCTTTTCTGCATCAGTACTCTGGGAATGGGGTTAAAAGCACTCCAGAGATGTGCGGATTGATCGCCCTTAATGGATTGCCATAAAAGCAGAGATTAGCTGGGAGGGTTATTTTTTTGGGAGGGCTTTCGTGGGAGATATTCTCTCAAGATTAGGCCTATTTTCCAGTAATTTTTCGATATAAAATTCAGGAATTTTAGGGAGATTGTAATCTTGTTGTAAAAGGATAAATTGATTTTTATTGTGTACTATCTTACTTTAAAAACAGATAAGTCAATATAAAAAATAACTTTGAAAATTTCACCTAATACCTTTAATAAATTCTCGCTGTTTTTTGTTTTGTGTAAATCAATGCTTTATTTAAAGTAAGTCGTAAAAAAACATGTCAATCAAAGTGTTACCGAACACTAGTAACTAATTTATCCCATTTTTCTGAAGTAAACGTCGGAAAAACGAGTCTTTTGAGACTATCCAAGAACCGATCTATTTTTTGATATATTTATAAAAATGGAAGCGCTGCACAGCTAGGCCTTGTGCAATTAAACGGAATAAGTGATAATCAGAAGGGGTTATAACTGGTGAATAATGTGCGTGGGGTAGGTAAGTACGTTTTCACCGGTTTTGCAACATGTGGCCAAGCGTTGTCATGTAACAAAATCACCTTGTATTGTCTTTGCTTGTATAGATTTCTTTAAGGCTCGGCTTAAACGCATCAATTGCAGTCGATAGTAATCTCCCGTGATAGTTTCGTTTAGTTTGAGCAGCTCATAATAAACTATACCCTGCTGATACTACCAAATGCAGAGGAGAAACTTCGACTTTGATGTATAGCTGGCTTAGTACTGTATCCAATTTTCATCATCAGGAACGATACGATGCAAAAAAACTATCTTTTTCTGTCGTTGAATCAGCAGTTCATACTTGAGAAAACGCCTTTTGACGTCTTTCGGCTTCAACTCATACGGCATCCAATGCCCTTGCTTCTGGATCATTTCTAATGCTTTCAAACTTTTCGAAACTATTGTACTATCTATTCGTAATTTTGTAAGTTCAAATAAAGTTCAACATGGGTCTTCATGAAATAATTTTAGCAATTCTTATAGTCTTTAAACTTTTTCGGTGCACCACAGAGCGTTCTTTATCACCAAAATCAAAATCATTATTTTTGATGTGTCGAAACCAATCTCTGCATATTGCTTCCGAAAGAATTCTATGTGCTTCAACTGTAGATTTCTTTTTGAATAAAATAGTGCAAAAATTTTAGTAAAAGTTTTAACCTCCTCAGGGACGAATTTTTTAAAAACGGAAAACTCCAAATTTTGTTTGATTTAACATTTCTTCTTATTTTTTTTTTGTCAAGATCTATTATGTCTTTGGGCGACACAATTTTAAGTTGTACTATCCAAAATGTTGGTATAACATTTATGGAAGTATGTAACTGATATTCATTTTGTAGTCTTAACTGCTTCTTTACCAATTTTATAAAGTGAAGAAAATTTATATAGCTATGAGTTAAAATTATCATTATAAATGTTTTCTACTGTATTTATTCAAAATTATGCTTTTCTACAAATTATATTTTCGATAGCACAAGAAATCAGACAAAAAATAAATGACTTGACTGTAATTTGAGAAGGAATTTGTTTTCGGAATTAACTAAGTCATTTAACTATATATTCTAGTAAATTTTGAAGGACTATATTCTAAAATTTCTAGGTTTATTGGATTTTTAACACTAGAACTACCGGCGCGCAAGTCTGTAAATTTCGGCACTTTTAATTTACTACGCTTTCAAATTTGAAGAATTATTAATGGTAAAAGGTTTTTGAATTTATCGTAATTCTCAATTCTATTAAACTTTGGCATAAATCAGAAGAGAATTACAAAAATATACAATTAAATGAAGGAAGGAATTGAGTACCAAATTTACTGGGTTTGGTAGTTCTAGTGTTAAAACTAAATTTGGGCATTATAAGCAAAAAATAAATAAAACTTGGAAAGATAACAAAATAAAAATAACTTGCAAGATTATGCTGAATCATTGTTTGTTACTACGAGCCCTTTTACAAAAACCTTTCACTGAAAAAATTTAATTTCAATTGCAGAGGAAGAATGAGTTTACTAATTTTTGATTGATCATATTTCTAAGTGGGAGAATTGTTGTGTCACTCGCTAGAAGTTAGATACCATAGGAATTTTTTTGGGGGAGAAATGTCTATATGTCTATATATCTACTTAAATCTTAAAAAAAAAATACGAGTATGTTATTTCTAATCATAATTTCCTTTTAAAGATATAAGAAATGTAATATTTGTGGCTACATTTTTACCAACTACCCATAAAACATGATTTTCAGTTCATTAAATACCCTTCCTAAAATGTTTTTCTTTTGAAATTAAATTCGTTTTATAGATTCAAGGGTATTTTGTTTGTATTGTTTTATTTATAATTTTTTTTTGAAGTAATTACGTTATTACAATTTTGGGAATGAACACCTTTTCGCCAATATGATTTCAAAAATACAAACATACCTCATGGATATAAATAAAATATGAATAGAACAACTGCAGCATAAGAGTATGACATGCTTCTTGTAGATAAATGCTAATAAATGATTTATGCAAAAATGATAAATGCATATTTCACAGTGCACTATGCTAATTATCGCAGCAAATGCGTATGTACGAACAATTTTTCTGCCTTTTAAACAAACAAACTCCAACGTGTGAACGAACGTGATGAAAATTCAACTTGATTAAATAAAATATGCGACATTAATTTCAATAAAAAAAGGTAGGTTTTATGGAATATTTTCGTTTGGAATGAACAAAAATTAAAAAAAAAAATAAATATTATTGGAAGCTTATTGAAAATATTTCCTGGTGTTCACTAATGACTGAATTTTAATATTTTATATAAAAATGATAGCGAAATATTGAATTTTTCTCATCAAACTAATATTTCATATTCAAACGTTGATTGTTGTAATAAGCATTGGGAGGAAGGTTTGCAGTTCTATTTATTTTGTTTTGCATTTTGATGAGCCATCGTAAAAAAATACACTTCATTAAGATATTTGGTATTCTGTTGGTAAAGCTGCATTTATGCACCTGAGGGTTCAATGTGTGCGGTATTTCCTACTTTCCTTCACTTTCTCTCCTCAGTTTATCATCGTAATTATAAAAAAGGGTTTAGACAAAACCACAGACAGACAGTGGCTCCAATTTGCGAAGAGGAAAAAAAAACTTTTTTCATTAGTGTTGCATTCTAATGCCTTAAGTTCTTCTCTAATAACTGTGAACCTTTTAGAATATTGCAACAGGATCTGGTGCATGCTTGAAGCTTTCTTTTTAATAATTAAAAGCCCTTTTTAATTTCCACCAGCAGTGAATTTTCCACCGCACTAGCATACTTTTTAAAGGCTTTGATATTTTATCCCTTTTTCGATTTCGGGAGTCATCTGTTTATATAAAATAGTGCAAGATTCAAGTTGGTTTTGCATGTATTTGCATATTTTGAGTAGAAGTATGAAACCATTTTCAAATAAAATTAAACTATTTTTAAATTAAATAAAATACAACCCATATTAGTGGTACTATGGAAGAGGTTGACGATCTAATGTAACAGATATGGTTTTGTAAATCCTACAAGCAGAAGATCGGCAACCTAGTACCACTAGTAAGTATATCTCGAGGTACATGTATATTTGTTTTGTATGTTGTATTTTCAAATTATTTGAAAAAAATAAAACAATTTGTTATTTTTAGTTTTCGGAGCTTTACTTTTTTTTACTTTACTTATTTTAAAAATGGTTTCTTTAAATCTAAAAATGGTTAATTTAATCCGGAATTGTTATATAGGTCCATATAAACGTTATTTTTCAATGGTACATTTATAAATTATAAAAATTTATAAAAATATTCATCATATTTGTTAATTATAAGATCCAGATCATCAAACGGACATAAAATTCATTTTACATATTTGCCAAAGTACATTTTGAAACGAAAGTGAAAAGTAAAAATGTGAAATTTTAGGACCGTAGGAAATTAGTTAGTATTTCAGTGATATATGATGATATAAAAATATTGAATCAAATTTAAATATAACAAAAAATAAATATTAATAATAATAATAACCATAATAAAGTAGTGTAAGACTGAAGGTGATATGTGTCTCCAGCTCGTGTTTGAAGATAAATAGGAAAAATGCCTAAGCGTACATTTTTATAAAATAAAAGTAAAGTCTGATAAATAGTTTTTGAGTTTCTACTGTGACTAGTTCGAAAAAGAAAACATTTTCTGAGAAAAAGGGCCGAAATTATGATTAACATTGGTTAATTATATTTAAAAGATAAATAAAAGGACAAGCTTACCTATAAGAATTATTAGGGGTTGAAGACAAGATATGAAATACAAATAATTTAATTTTGTAGATGAACTATAGTTTGTTTTATGAAGGTGTTCATTTTGTAGGAAAGTTAGTTATAAAATATATGTATAGTGATCTTCGTAGAGATTATTGGACTGTAGGTTGAGTTTGTTTTGAAAAATAATTAAACACTATACAGAAAAGATATATAAATTAAGGTTATTATAAAAAAAGGATCGAAATATCTTTATTTATCAATTTTTTTCTATAACTTTAACTATTCAATTTCAACCTTATTTGGTGCATTAAAAACAGGAAAAAAGTTATGGGTTCATCTAAAGGAGCAAAGCTCTTAAATAGAGCAATTCTCTGGAGCCTTTAAATGCTTAGTGCTCATAATTCTAGAATTTAGTGGCCAACGAAAGTACTTGACCCCTCCTGGAGGGGCTGTAAAAATTTACAACTTCCGCCACTTCATTCGATTCACTTGAAACCCCTGGCGAAGCCAGAGGTATAGTCCACCAGGTGAAAATAGGTGCAATTGCAGCTCTCATATTTTGCATTGGGGTTCATTGCAGTGAATGTGGGTCGTCAAAAGTGTCGCTATTATTGCCACTGTTATCGTCCCTAGTTTTGGGGTTAAATCAAAACATTTTATTGTCATGTAGCTGAACGCGGCCGGCTGCGATAGCGCACCATAGCACTAAGCGGCCTGATAAATGAGAACAGAAGCGTTACATGTTGGGGGTCGTGTACGCGGCAATAATTAAAACGCTATCAAGCCAGGTAAATCGATTGCTTATCGAAGCGTGCAGGTGTGTGCTTTGTTCTGTGCTAATCTAACTGCCGTCATTATTGCCGCACTCGAATTAGAGCCCTGACACTGGTGTACCCCCTCTATCCCGCTTCTGGCTCAAACTCCTGCTCCTTAGGGTGTAATTGACCAGCGACGTGCCCACCCCCTTGCGTGTGCCCCTAACGAGTGCGATTTAATTACTTGTTTGGCTTGACCCGCTGTTCCGATTTTGTCGTGTATCTAGCTGAGGTAAATAGCCGATTTCTTTGGCAATTTCTTATTTATTCAGGAGAATGGCCAAATGAAATGGGAAAAAATTATATTGGGTGGGTAAAAGTAGGACATTAATACACAGATGGGGTGAGGGTGCGGTAAAAATGCCGGTGTTGATCACGCCATCTTACCACGGCCCCTCTAATCCATTAGGGCTTTTTGGATTCTTATGGTCTCTGGAGGATTTTCTTTAGGTACTGCTACCGCTGGGTGTCGTTGTCGAGCCGTCGAGCAGCCTCCTCCGACCCCCCTCCTAAAAGTCGGCTTATTGCGTCCTTTTTGTTAGCAGCTGTCCGGTGGATTTTCCTTTTGTTTTCCGATAACAAAAGGCACTTGAGCCGCTCAAGATTTAGAGGTTTCGCAAGATTTCTCCACTGTTTTAGGCTGCTTAGTCTCCTCTTCTTCGGCTGCGGACGGTTATTTTGCCTCTACAAAATGACTGAAAAGTACTACGGCCCTGTAATTACTCCTCTGATTGAGTGAGAAGTGATTTAATGGACCGGTGGATGAAGTCAATTCTTTTTCCCCATTTTGATATCCTGACAGGCGAGTATTAATGAAAGGTTTTCAATAGACTGGAGTGGGTACTCTTAAATTGAATTGAGCATGATATTAAGCTTCTTAAGTGTTAATGGTTTTTTTAGGTCTTTAGTAATTTTTCATTGTTTTATTAAAAAAATGTACATACATATGTGGGACCTGTCTATCGCATTTTCCATCAAAACAAAAATTGAGGCAGCAATTCGAAGAACATAGGTTCGAATTCTGTCCTCTTGCCAAAGTCCTTAATTTTTCGAGTAATCCCCACATATACCATATGTGTACTTATTTTAGTTTTAAATAAAGTCAAGCTATTTTGAATTTTTTTCAAAATAAGAGAGAATTTTACATACGGAAACTCAATATGCCTAAGTCTAACTATATAAGAGGCAATGACTAACAAGTGACATAATTTTATCCAAAACGATATTCTAGTTCATATCTCCTTTTTATAAAGATTAGTTTAAGTTCTAAAGATTGACTAGTTCGGTATTTAGAATTATAATAAAAAGTGATTTTGTATAATACATACATAAGCATTTGTATTTGTCCAATTAAAATCAATCATTAATGCCTATAAATTGACACAGACTAGTGCTGATAGTACTGAATATGAATTACAAATTCTCATTATTAATTGTTTTAAATGTGTTAAACTGTTAAATCAATAAAGTATTTAATTTAATATGTATTTAAGGGTTTTATTTCGTTTTTGTACGGTAATTTTTCTCATAAACAGCAATTATTAATAGAGCTTTATTTATAAAATTGACACCAACAAATTTAATTGATTTGCACGGAAATAATGATTACTATCATGAGTTTAATTATAACTTCAGTTTATTTTTTATATTCATTTTGATAAAATTCACAAACTGGGCTTTAATTCAATTTTGATACGAAGCTATTGAATTTTATATATCCAAATAAAATAATCTTTTTTTTTAGAAAATTCATAAGCGTACAATAATTAAACGAACGTTACAATAGTACCTACAAATTTAAAGTGTTAATGTTTTATATATTTTGTAATTTTATTAAGAAATATTTTTTAATGTATATGATTTCGCTATTTATCGCTCGTTTATACAAAAATTCCTAAAACTGATTTAATTTACAGTCCCGAAAAAACTGGTCAAAGGCAAAAGAATGGTTTACCCCTTAAATTTAGAAAATGTAAAATATAAAAAAAAACAATGATTTAGTTTTTCGGTTTTTTTTTTAGGTTTAGACGTGTTTTGGTTTGCTTAGCGAGTTTTTGCTATCGAAAAACAATGGATCAAAAAATCTGTATAAAATTTTGTGTGAAA
Organism: Philonicus albiceps; assembly: GCA_963969385.1. NCBI lineage: Eukaryota > Metazoa > Arthropoda > Insecta > Diptera > Asilidae > Philonicus > Philonicus albiceps. Next base: position 3,144,041 of record OZ017772.1, on the reverse strand, counting down.
AATAATCTTAACTCCTCCAAAACACTTAAAATTTTGACTGTGGCATTTGGCGTGTCTACTACAAAAATGTTTATAAGTGGTACAAGCTCTCCACAGAAGGCTGAGGTGATGCTAATGACGATGCGCACCCTAGACGCCCCACGACGTCAACAACCCATGAAAACGTTGTATCGACGAATTACTATTAGAGAAGTTGCTGACTATGTTGGCATATCGGTTCGGTTATGCCATGCAATTTTTTTGACATGTTTTGGGCATGAAACATGTGTCATCGAAGTTTGCTAAACTTCTGCTAAATTTTGACTAAAAGAACCATTGCATAAGTATCGCTCAGGTTCTGTTGAATGACATTTAACGAAGATGCTGAAATCAGCTAATGCTCACAAGGGTCATAATTGGCAACAAAACATGAGTATATTATGGTTATGATGTGAAAACCAAAAACCAATCTTATCAAAGGACGGAGCGCAAAAAAAGCACATATCAAAAGTGCTTCTAGGATTGGAGAAAGCCTTGGAACTTAATATGCGGATCAATTTTGTTTTGGATCATATATATAGAACAAAAAAGTATTCTCTAGAGGATCCTGAGTAATTTTGGGAAAGACACCATAGTTCTAAGTCCGGTCAGGAGCACTCGGAATTTTCAAAATATACATTTTGCCTAATAAACCTGTAATAATTTCATTAACATTGCCATCAAATCTTATAGAATTATAGTAGATTACCCATCATAGGCTTGTTTGAAAACTATTCTTCCCACCTTTTAGAATCATTATTAATATGTATATTGGTTCTTAAATTTTAATAGAGATATTCGACAGTAAAGTGAAAAAAATGGCCAAAAAACGATCTTTGATGAACAAAATTTCAATTTTCTCTGAATTTTTTCATTAAAATATAAATTTTTTATTACATATTCTGAAAGTTCAGAGAATTTATAATAATTTCTCTTAAGATTATTTTGTTGCCGAACTTATAGTAGGTATAGTAAGTGTACTCGTATACGTTATAACTTAGCCGTGCGTTGGTCACAAAAGGCGGCAATGTACATACATGGCGCATTCCGACCTCTAGATGGTCCTGGTTCTGTTACCCAGTTAGACACAGAAGTGTCACCAGTGATATAAAGATACCTTGATTATCAGATTCAGAGCGTTTTAAACGTTTTTTCTAAAGGAGTCTTATCATAATATTCTTTTTCATAAATTCGTTTATACTTGCTTAAGAGACTTGTAAACAAAGTAGAAAGAGAGAAAATAAATGTTTTTTATATATTTGAATTGAAATGAAAATACCTGTTAAATTTAATCCTTCTAAAAACAATTCAAAACAATTATACTCCAAAACTCAGGATGAATTTTAAAAACAGTATTTCATTTTAAGTATCATCTCTTTCCACTTATCGTATATAACCACATCTTCCATGTACTACAAAGTGGCATAATCATCTTGAAAATTTCGAAAAGATCCTGCAAATTACAGAGCCTAATTTTAATTAACATTATCTAACCAATTTCTTATAAGGAGCAGGGTTTTACCACGCTGAATGATTTTGTGGCGTGCAGTTCATTAATTTTGTGGCGTTGTAATTTCTCAAAATCCGCCACCGATAAATCTGTTTCTCTGCCTCACTATTCTGCCTGTCATTGTCAAATCAATTAGCCCCATAAATCGTGTTTAACAAATTCACGTTCTTTGAAAGGAAAAATGGGAACAAAGAGGCTAAACAATGGCATCTTAGGAGCCCTTGAGCATGTCTTCGACCGTCAGCTGCTGTAATATTTCATTTAATTACTACCGCACGTGGAAGTCTGAAGATGGTTAATTTGCATTAATATTCCTAGACGGTATAAGTCAATCATTTTTACTTTATAAATTTTTAAAACTCAAAATAATTTTAATGGATTAACGTCTATACGAAACAAATAATTAGCAAAGTACCCATTTATTCTGATTTTGAACTATGCTCTTTTGCATAATAATTCCATAATAAAAATTTAAATTGGATTTTGGGACCATTTTATATCCACCAATTCACTTTTTCTGGTAGTTCTACACAAATTTTCAATTCAAGGGACTGTTTTGATTTTGAAAGATACCCCCCCATTGATACTAATGGACACCTCTGTGATGAATTAATTACGTAACGTACTCAAGGCCGAACAGAAATTCCAGGATATCTGATTAATATTCACCAGTCTGTCGTTTTTGTTATCGTGGCAGCTGAAATGACATCGTTAGGCAAACAATGTTAATGGAATAACTGATTAGAAACGAAAAGGGTTTTATTTCAGCGGCAACGAAGATGGCAATCATTTTTGTTTTGATTTGTTCCTTGAGTGATCAGGTTTCAGATCTCACGCAATTTCCAGATGAATAGATTATAAATGTAGACGGTTTTGTTACGACTAAATGTACTTAAAGGGATTTGTGGTAAAGTGGGGTTTTCGATGTCTGGGACAGAAACAGTCTTTTATTGCTTAGTCTAGACCATAATCGAAGAAAAAGATTGTGTTTTTTTTATATGCACGAGTATTTGAAATATTTAGGGTTGAAGAGGTTTGAAGGCTTGTTTAAAGGTTTTCTTAACAAGATTTTATTATATGTTGTTCTCAAATAATCTTTTAAAAAATGTATATAAAAAATAATTTTGGATGGAATGAAATCCACCTGAAAGTTTTATAAAATTAAATGAAATTGATTTGAAATTTTAGGTGTACTTCAGTTAAACGCTTTTCGACCAAAATACATTTGTTGAATTATTGATACATTTTGATTTCGGTAATTGAAAATAAAAATTGTGCATAGGTATGCTGTGCTAAGTTATACTTCGCATAAATGAATTAATATTTATAGTAATTCTACGTCTCAAAAACTCTGTTTGGGGAATCAATTAATAATTTTTTGAGTTATCATGTATCCTAATTTTGAAAATTTAATATTGAGCAAAAAAAGAAGTTTGCGTGGAAATGTATTTGAGTGTAAGTCAGTTATTGGATAAATCTTCGCGCTTATGCTATCTCTAGAATAACATGGCCTTTCTGCCACAAAAGAAAAACGCAAGCGCTCCTAAATCTAACTCATGAAATCATAGGCAGAGTTGTAGCGGTGTATATAGGTCACTGTCCAATTGGGGGGCAAGAACGCAGCTCAGCTAGGGTTTCTCTTCAACAGTTACTGCCGAAGCTGCGCAGAACTCAAATTAGAAGGAGACGCATGACAATTGCAAATTCTGACTGTGCAAATGTCCAGTTCTTGCCGGGGCTAGATCTTAGGCAGCTGTCCAGAAAGAGGATTGGTGATATTGTTCAGTACCTCGACGCCACGAAATGGCTCTAACCCTATTCTACCCTAGTAACATCCAGGTCATAGTTTTGTGGTATAAAAATGGCGCGCTTTTCAGTGCTAATTGGATTCTGGCAAGGCATGTACATCTACATATATCATTTAATACTATGCTCTGGTGATATATGGCCCATAGCTTATAAACTTTTAGAAATTTCGAAATAATGATATATTCTTAGAATTTTATATTAGCGATTAATGAAAAATAAATTTCTATAAAGGGTAACCTATTTAATATACTCGTATATATGTAGTAGTCTCATGAATATAAAAGCAAAGCGACTATCAGATATGAATTTTTGCTGAAAAAACTTTGTATCTGTATTCAATAACGTCTTTTAAAGCAAATTACGTTCTCCAGATGCAGCATGAACAAATTAAAGAGGATTCCTTTCAATGAAAACCAATTTCTGACTTTAAAAAAAAAAAATGAAAAAGAAAAAAAGCCCATGCAACGACGAGTGCCAATTCTAGCGCCCAGCCTACGCCTCGACTATATGTTGAATTCTGTTCAATCCTGAAAAAGGTCGCATTTTGGTCCATCTGTTCAATCTGTTACCTTTTAACAATAGTGCCTCCGATGGATCCACTCACAAAAGCGAGTGAAACATCAAAAAGGAAAACACTCGACAGATTCTATGCTCCTCTATGCAGGACCATATTAAGAGCAGGCAGGTGGAAGATTCAAGCTTTTGGGATGGGAATTGAGAGGTTAAATCGGATAGATTATTTAGTTTTGTTGTTGTTCCGTTACTAAGTAAGATGGCTATGACTAAAGGACTTTGCCAGCTGGCTATCGTATGGGGGATTGGGACTGTGACCGGAAACCTCTAGTTTTTCTCGGATAATAACGCATTTTCCCAGAATGTGTCTTCTAATGTAGCTGGTAGTGGACGTGGCTATGGACCATCCACAATCCATTCAACCATATCAAATAATTTGAAAGGACTATAGGACCAGGTTGAGAACCACGACAGACAGGAGGTTAGCGTTTTCCTTCGGTGCACTCAAAGAGTGACAAATGAAAGGATCCTGGCAAATAAATTAGGAGTGGAAATTAATACAACGCACTGAGCGCTGTCTGCACCGTTTGCAGCATCCACCTACAGCATTCGCTCTTTGTGTTCCGAGATATTGTTTCCTCCTTTGATTCGGGACGTGTATACCGCGGAAGCGCTCGTCTATGGCAAAATCTAGAATTTCTGAAACCCTTCAAATCAGGAAAGACCTTTGACACGTGCTGCTGCCTTGTAGTAGCATAAAATCACCTGGATAAGTTTACCTGAGCTCTGGCACGACTTTCACCGTAAGTACAATTACTAAATAGATTCCGTCTGCATGGCTGGGCGACTGCTCTTGAAAGGCAAAATTTGAATTAGTCGTGGAAATTTTCCCTCGTCCCAGCGGTGCATATGCAAACGGATGAAAGTCATTCATTAATTAACAGGGTTTGCTCCTACCCCGGTGATAGCTAAAGCTCCCAGGTATTTTCTGGTAATTAAGGCTCACCAAATTTACAGTGTGCTTTGAGTACAAAATTTTGGGTGAGTAGTGCGGTAAGGGGTGTTTTATGTTTGAGCTACTTTTATGCCACTGGAGGTCCTAATTCTGGCTTTTGTTTAAATTATTTGCATTCCTTTAAATAGAAATTGCAGGCTTTGTTTTACAAATGTTCTTTTTTTATATAAATATAGCCCTTTAAATATAAAATTTCATTTAAAACGATAAGGAAAAGAAGGCTTATAAGCAAATTTTCAAAGATTTCCTCTGATTTCAATAACTGCACATACTAAGGCAACGATTTTAAATTGAATAGATTTTTTTTTAAACCATAATTTCGGTTTCCATTAATTCATTTCATGTATACTTGCCAAGCAGACTTAAAATAAATTTCCGAATAATTAAAAGAGAACGTTTTTCATATCGGCTAATAAAAACTTAAACTAAAAACCTTTTGGTAATAAATTCTTCTATTTTCTGAAAAGAGAATAGAATAAATTTTTTGAATCATCTTTTCAACGTTTTTAATTTATCTCACCTCACTTTAGATCTCCGTCTCATTTCTCATTTTATAAAATATACAAAACTACCAAAGAATTGATATTGAGTTTTTTTTCAGATTGGAGATTTGATTTTACAATTTTGAGTTTTTCATATAAATAGAGTGATATTTTTCTTCTAATGCGGTATATGTCCTTCTTTAAAATACTTTTATACATTTATCGATTCTACATTTTTAATGTATGCTTGTACTTTATTACTATTGCATATCAATTAATCTAAAAAATCGACAGAATAAATAAATCTCACGTGAGTGAAAAATAACTTTGGGTTAAATTGAGTTTGAGGTCTTCTCTTCACAGATTGTGATGAAATTTTGTGGAAGTGTTTTCGTAAGCTTAAAAATTATAAAAATACAATTTCTTATTAGCACTTATAGGTATCTTTTACATAAGGCTTAGATCATTAATTGACCTCTATCTTACGCTATTTCAACTCTTAATTCTAATTAGCTTTTATTCCTTCTCCTGAGGCTAGTGCTTCTGGGAGATTTGGAGTTGTAGTTTTCCTAATTCATTAGGGTCTCGGTGTGAGCCAGTTGGTTGGGTTACTTCAGTCCCTTATTTTGGTTAACAATTGGTGGAGGCAATGCATTTCTTCTTTAGGTTGCTCTTAAAGTCCTTAAAGAGCTAGTAGTAGTAGTAGTAGAGTACGAAAAGTTCTACTAGGACTGTCAGGACTAGCAAGTTGGTTTCTATCCTCGTTAACACGAAATCTACAAGTCTAAGGATCGACTTAATTACCTCTCCCGTATTGTCTACTCGTTTCGTCAGTACGCTGCATGCATTGAACTTTCGTCTGTCGCTTAAATTTATACTAGGTATGAGGTTAATTGTAGGTGATCGTTTCGATTTAGTTGCCTAAAGTTGTCTATGATCAGGAGAGAAAACTGACTTATCGGAGAGAGCTGTAACTCGTATGCCCCCCATATTGGCTTGATTATAAATTTGCAGATTATTATTTTTGTGGTCAAGCTCAATTTGGATTATTTCAAATTGTCTCCACAAATGAATTAATGAAGTAATTAAAAAACTTTCAAATTTTGAGTGGTATGATTTAATTTTCTTTACAAACTTAGAGAATAGGACCAACACTCTTTTCTGAAGAGAATGACTAAATAATATTATTTTATGTTTGTCTCATATTTTTTGGCAACCTATCAAACTTTCTGAAATTTCTACAACTTTTCTTTTCTTAAGAAAATGACTGACAAAAGCGTCTATTCCGGTTGCCCTATTATCAAAGATTTTCCGAACAACAGAGCATTTTTTTGGCTGCCAAATTGAAAAGTTCTCTTGAATGGTATACGAACCCATGAGTAATAGCAATTAGTGCCGCCCAAGAGTAGGAGGAAGGCAAAAATTCACTTATTTTCCTGATATTCGAGGATGCCATTAAAAATCCCCCAGCGATTGCTTAAGTCTAGTAGAGGATCCACCCTCCTATGAAACCAAGAAAAAGAAGCAACTATTTAAGTTCTGGAGTCCCGGAAAATTGGGCTATAGATTTCGGCTTCATTTCAACTTATTTCCTGGCGAGTTTGCTCATGAATTTTTCATGATGAGATTCACCCAGTTTCTTGGTCCCTTTCTCCCTCCCCAATGGGAGTTGTCTCGCGACCCTCTCGAATATCTATCACCCTTATTCTTTATCCACTTCGGTGGGAGGACCTTTTTTTAAAGTCATCTCTAAGAAAGGAGCGAAAAATGCAGTGAGCCAAAAAGGGCTACAATTTCAAAGATGCTGCACAACTGTACGGAAGGATGCAACTAGGAATGGGTTAGAAGTGTATGGCCCAGGAGTGGGCCCGGGGACCAGTAGGAAAAAACTTGGAAACAATTCAACTCAGTGACGGATCGATAGTTCAAGGATGGTTGTACAAATTCCAAGGATATCCGAAGTAGGACGTGCACATAAGAGGAAGTCATAGTGGTGTTCTTCGGTGCGATTCCGTACGAAACATCTCAATCTCGGAGGGATGCACACGAAGGAAGCTGGGCTCTCGCATCCTCTCTGGGTGGTATAAATCTTTCGCTTTATGCCCTTTTCCCGGGTAGTGTTGCAGTGATTATCTTTATTGAAAATCTAAGCAGAGCCAGGACCTATAAATGCTTGTTTATGATCCGTAACCGCTCCTCCGAAATATTGAGAAAATTTTGCCGCCCCCCTACCGATAATCTCGGATGCTGCTGGCTTCGGATCTTATCTCAGTTTTTCTCCTCTTGCTTCAATTTTCGGCTCTTATTAATGTAAGACATGCGGACGAAGCACCGGTTTATCATCAAATTGACTGTGACTTCTTACGACTTATGGCTAAAAGGGAAAGAGGGATTCTAACGAATCGCTGAAGGAAACACCGTTTATGCTCTGCGAAACAATTCATTTTTTTTCTTTTCCCCTTTTATCCCACAATCGGAAATTGTTGAAATCTTGAACAATGTGTGCTCGTCGATTTGTTCGCTCCAGCACTTCCTTTGTAGTTACTTGAAAACATGGTACATATATGGATTTTATGTATGTAGTACTAATGAAGGAAGGGAGCATTTACCTGAATTTAGAAATGAAAAAGAACATAAACCAATAGGCGAAATAATTTTCCTTATACTGGAACTGAATTCAACATTCGAGCCCTTGAAATGCTTTTTATGTTGACTTCATGTCTTTATCTACAGATGTCTGAAGGTACTTTTTCTAACAAGAATAAAAATCATTGTAATGTTACTTTCAAAGAATGGTCATAGAACAATTCATTCACCACTTTCAAACATTAAATGGCTTAACAAATAAACTTTCTGGCATTAAAATGTTAGTAATTTTAAATTTTTATTTAATTCTTTTTGAACTTGACCTAAATTTGTACATTGTAAAAATACCTTACAAAAAGTTTACTCAATTGTTATCAGAGACTTATTGAAACATCCATTAAAAGGGGGGTTCTCGTTTCCAGTTAATATTGTCTCTAAAAATGTGTTTTAGTATCGAATGGTTCTGAGAGTTTCAACAAAATCTCTACTTAAAACGAATTTTATATTTCTCTTGAACACGAGATTAAATAGTTTTTATCCCATATTTTTTTATGGGAATTCATTAAAACTGTTTCATGAAACAGAGGCTCTTATGAATAAAAAATAAGCAAAAGCTCAGACTTAATTTTTGTATGGGAAAACCGAGTTCGATTTCAATTTAAAACTGTCTTTTCTATATAAAATTCTAAGCTCTTATTAACTTTTATGTATAAGACCCAGAATTCTTTAAATTACTAAAATTTGGCAGTTAAGAAATTTGATATATGGATAACACCTTAGAAGTAAGTTGCAGGGTAATTTTGTTTACCATTTATCCAATAATATTAAAAAAAAAACTAAAGAGAAGAATATACTCAGGATAAAATTGATTCTTTAGATTTCATTAGGAATAGAAGTTAAATAAAAGCCTACTTTGGAAAGATAATTTATTGTAAATTTAGCAAAATACGTATATGCAAATATAAAATAGAATCATGGTGATTTTTCGTAATTCGACAGTGACTGTAATGGCATTTGATAAGTTTTATTATCAAATGGGAATCTACACAAAATAAAAAGAAACAATGTTGATTAAGCAAAGACTTCTTTACAAATTTACTATCAAAATGCTATAAAATAATAAAAGAAACTGTAGAAATAAAGGCAAGTCTAAATGAATTTGTTATCACAGGTAACATTTTGGAGTAGTAAGCAGACTCTAGCAAGTATTATAAATAAAGACTTTCAATTGAAAATTAAAAATGTGATGCAACTAAAGTTAATAAGTTAGTTTTGCAATATGTACAATTTTTTCCTCATTATTTACTTTATTTTCTTTTACGCAATACATTCAATATGTGCTGTAGTTACCGTTTTTTTCTATTATAGTTATGCATCTGTTGTTCATATTTTCAACAAATTTTTCAGCATATTTTAGTGGTAGGTCCTTCCAAGCTTTCTTTCCTGATGATTTAAGATCTTGCAAAGTGAAAGCATTTTTTCGCGGGTGCTACCTTCATAATGGCCCATACATTTTCAATTGGATTTAGCATCAAGACCTTGTGTGAGGGCCATCCATGACATTGATATCCTCTTGATCTTTCCATTTGGTATAAAGACGACTTCTGTGTTTTAAATCGTTGTCTTCTTGCAAGTAAAACTCTATATTTATGATTTTAAAATTTAATATTAAAAGATGTAAGTTAAAATCTACATACATAAATCATTGACTAGTATAAATTGATTTTCAAGTCATAAAACCTATGAACACCTATGAACAATTGACATCAGTCTTATTTTTGATACTTCCAACAAAGGAATGATTAAAGACCTTCCTTTTAATTTAATGTAAATATGTATATTCCGCTCTATAATTTCACATCTGATATTTTTAATTTAGAATCGATTGTTTTAATTTACATTGATTTTATATTTTACAATGCCATTTTACTCTGAGTGATATAAATAAAATACAGGAAGATTTTAGTCATTTTCAGAAAAATGTAGGAGGATTTTCATATGTCCTCCTATAATTCATATATACATCTACCAATCAAAAACTTATGATCGTGATAAGGTCGTTCATCATTAACTGTCATATCTAGTAAAATTATGACCAATCAATTTAAGTCATAAATGATTTATTGCAAGAATCCTAACAATCATAACTTCATTATGGCACTGAGGACATATTTGATAAATTGTATTTATGTTACGAAGTCATATGTATACGATTACTTTGAGTAATGACCCTAAAGTTGGACAAGAATAAAATAATTACGTACTTAAATTTACACAATTCAAAAATACCTTTGTGATATTTTTAATCCAACATCTTGTTATAAGATAAAGTTATAGAAATAAATAAAGTATTGACTCAACTCAACTAACGAAATAGAAAATTATTGAAAGTTAATTAAGAGTACTGCAATTGTAAAATAATAAATCGCTAAATTTTTCGGATTGACTTGTTATAATCAACGTTGAGCTTCTTGATGAGGAATAAATTAAAAGAAAATAACGCCTTCGGTTAGAATGGATGGATTCAGAATAGTTTTATAGAGTTAAAATAAGTTTCACTTGCTGTTATGCCGTATGTAGCTGGTTTGTTATTTTAGAAATTCTAGAAAATCGACCCATAAAAGTCCTTAGTAATGGTATGCCCGAATTTTCAATAATAAAATTACAAGGGACTATGTTGCTGACGTACAATTTGTAACAGCTCAAAAACTCGAAAAATGTAAAATATAAACAAAATTCAAATGATATTTTGTACTTGTCAGAAGGATTGGAAATTTTATATACGAAACGATGGATTTGAAAGAGGGAATAGGACCGCCGAGAAAACGTTGTTAATTTGTGACAGGAATTTACTCTCATTCAAAAGAGGAAAAGTGAATTAGGATTTTATGAATCTACTCTTTTCCGCGGGGAATGAATTTAACTTCCTTCCTGTCGTGAATTTTACGATTAAAAAAAAAAATCACAGAGTCCAACCCATTGGCACTATTTTTAATTCATCGAACAAACAATTCCCCGAAAACTGAATTATTCCGGTCATGTAGCTGAGGCATCATGTTCTGCAAAAATACTGCGAGATTGAAAAATAAAAAAGGGAAAAATCTCCGCTGAAACAGAAACTTATTTGAAATCATAACGCATTGAATGCGACCCCGTTTGAAGGTAAATTCTCAATTTTTCAAATACACTGCTCAGAGGAAGAGAAAGAAGGGTGGAAATTGAATTATTGATCCAATGCAGGTATATTCTACCCTTGGTCGACCGGCAGGTGAATATTTCACCTGGCAAATGTACATGGGGGCGGTGCAAATTGCTTTGTGCATCCACAGTGTCATATCATCGGTGCATTAAACCCAGCGACAAATATGCTCAAAGTGAAAATCATATTTAGCATAAGAAAGGATAGTGCGGTGGAACTGTCGTTCCATTCACCATGAAATTGCTCTTCTGCCCTATCTGCGGACAGAAGGAGCGCTGGTTCTGCCCCCGTCTTTCTGTCTCCACAAAAAGATTATTTATGACTAGCATTTCTGTCTCATGGTTGTGGTTCCATTACAAGGAGCCGATTTTCATCCGAGACCTCGCCTGAATCTTCGGTTATCGTTATTACGACAGCCGTACTAGTTAACGACTCTTACGTCTTCACGTCGTCTTAGACCCGCTGCGCCCTGCAAATGATGACGATATGTATCCGCCTTCGGAATGCAAAATATAATTTTCAAGAAAATATCCTTGGGATTTTCCACTCGGTAATAGATTCCATTTTTTATGACTCCTCTCGATCACCCACCTTAATAATAGTTTTGATTTGCTTTTATTACACTGGCTGCCGGGGCAACTTTACAGCGCTCTTCTTATATGATGCTATTAACCCGCTCGCCCCTGAGTAGCCCCGATGCCCCAACAGGGGGCGAATCTTGAGATAGGTCCATATATTGATTTGCTTGAATAGAAAGCATAGCAATAACTTATAACGCAATTTGAACATCATGACGGTTTTATGTGGCTATACATTGCTCGCGGCTTTTCATTTACGTCTTATTGAAATTTACGATCATTAAGAGGGGGGGTGTAGAGGAGGAGAAAAGTTGGATAAGTTTCGCTTTTATGGAACACTAATCAAAGGGAATTCAACAGCACAACCATTTGGGCAACTATTTTATGAGTTATGTGCAATTTTAGCGATTTTGTGACTGAATGGCAGTCGTTAGTTTTAGATTTCGTAAATTTCTAGGCGCGCTTGACAATGCTTCATATCAATAAAATATAAAAATTAAGAAGGCAATATCTTTTTGACAAAATCCTTACATCAATAAAAGTTTAAGAAGATAAATTTTAGTACTATAATATCTTGACCAAATGTCTTCTTTTGTCCGTTTCACATAAAAATAAAACTTTGTTTTCAAGTAGTTTTCTCAAAGTTAGACCATTAAATATCCCTTCATATCTAACACTATAATTTTGATTTCTACCTCTACATACATTCTTAAATCCAATAAGTAAAAGAAGAAATATCTTCGATTCGCAAACAAAACTTTGTTGGGGTACCACAGTGTTCGGAATTAGGGCCAATTCCGTAGATTTTCCTGACATACCCAATTGCTCATCATCTATATTTGCAGATGATACAGCCATATTTACTTCACATGAAGATTTAGCAGATATTTACGCAAACATACAACACGATCTTGATAGACTCTCTGAGTACTTTCACAAGAGGAAGATAAAACTCAATTTCAGCAAAATGCAAGCCATGGTTTTCATATGAAGGAGAAAGCAATGCTTTTTACAGAGTGTAAAGTTTAAACTGAATAACCAGAAAATTCCTTTGCTGGACAATGTTAAATATTTAGGAATCGAACTAGTTAAAATACTAATGTTGTATAAAGTCGTTTTCTAAGAAATTATGCTCTATGGTGTGTACCTCTGGTATCGATTTGTTCGTTCTCATATTAAAAAATTAAAATCACCTAAAAGCTAGTATAGTAAATAAAATAAGTCCTATACTGAATAGCATATTCAGTAATTTTTTTGAATACTGCTCTCTGTCCTAAAATCCCTTAATCGGGAAACATATCGACTGTAGTAATTAAATAGTAAATAAGATAGTAAGTTAAGGTTTTAACTTAAACTTTCACTGCGTTTTGTATGTACATGATGCGAGTAATCACACATCTAAATTCCTTCGGCTATAGCAATAATTTAAATGAATGAAGAAAATTACTTCCAGCACTAAATTATATAAGTTTTATTATATATATATATTTAAAATCAAATTGAAAATATATGAAATATATAATAAAATAAAAATTTATTTTGCACCATCAAAAAATAAATTTATATAAATTAAAACACTTCACGATACACATTTTGCCCAATATGAAGGGCATCGTTTAGAGCAGCACTCTTCATGTCTGGAGCACTGTAAATGAATAAATTAAATAAATATTTACCTTCATATTATCATAACTTACTCGTTCACCAATTTTCTTACACTGTCGCTCATTCTGTAAAAATGAAATTAATTTTAAAAACATAATTAACCGAGAATTGATAGTACTAACTAACCTTTAATATTTCATTTAGTTGAAATTGTCCATCAAAAATTGTTGCAGGTGAATTTTCACCGACAGGTAAACTTTTACTCTATAAAAATCAAAACATAATATTTTTTTTAAACATATTGAATTATTTACCTCTGATGAGAACATGATAACTATTAGGAGAATTGCTACAAAAATAAATAAAATACGAGCCATATTTTCCACAAGTATTAATTTTACAAAATTAAATTCCAGACTAAAAGTAATTTACTTTGAACAAAAACATTTTATACCTTTTCATTTTATATCAACAAACAAAATTTCAAAATAGCAACGTTATCATTTCTGTTGACAGTCTAAATATAAATCAGTATCACAATTTTAAGGGTAAAATATATTTCAAGTGCGTTTTGTAATCGTGCGATAACAATGTTAGTTTATGAGTAATTTGAATTTTTGTAATATCAACTAAGGTATCTTTAATTAATTGAAAATAATTTGTGTTCTTTTAAAGTTAATGCAACTTTATATTATGAGGGAAAATTGATTCTAAAGTCTAATGGGTTAGTATTTGTTATTAAGTTAAATTAAAGATTTTAAAATACCACGAATTCCATAAATTATAACAAATAAATTAAATTATGAACTGGATATCACCAATGTCCATTAATTCATTAATTATTAAGCATACACATGACTAACGAACTAAGCATAGCTCCGAATATGATTGGATGCTAATCTAGTAAATAATAATTGCTTACATGATGTTTTGTGTTTTGTGTAATTGCAGCGTAATTACAACTGATATTGAATTCAATTCTTAATTAGAAATCATGTCCTCACATTTACCTAAGTTAATTGGTTGATTTTAAATTCAATTTAGTGAGAGTCTCCAATTTTCTTCTGATCTTTCTGAATTGTTTTTTCTAGATTTTTGGGGGTATTGATGTAGTGATTAATTTTATTATTATTGGTTTTAACAAGTTTTAATATTGTTTCTATCGTTTTAATGAGAAAATTTAAGTTTTAAGTCTGAGTTGATGTTACAAAGAAAACAAATAACTTTAAAGGTTAGTGGGGTATACTCTAGTGTAGCTAACAGAACTAATATTTATGAAGATTCAAAAATTAAACAATTTCAGTTAACGAAACACGTAAATAGCAAACAAAGATAATTTTAAAAAAATGCTCTTGACATAATACCTTCTTTAATATATGTACATTTTAAAATTGTTTATGTATTATACATTTTCACAGTATACCAGAATTATAAATTTGAGCTTTTCGATTCGATTTTAGTAAGTATTAAATTTTCTTCTGTTTGCTCTTTTCAATTTACGTAATTTTTTAAATGTGACCGCTTTATGTTAACTCCCTTCATCGTTTCATGTTACGTAAAGTGTTATGCGGACTAGACTCAATCTTGATATGTGATTTTGATTATATTTTTAATTTGTCTGAAAGGTTTTCTCTACCTTCTTCAATTAACACTGAAATCGTTTTTATCTATTTTACAGATAGGAAGAGCCTCTATCTGGATAGGATCGGAAAGAAGATATTCTCCCGTGGGGAGGTTTGGAGGAAGATGATGGCGAACCGTTCCCAGCCAGAGATTCAACGTGTGATAAAAGTGTGTCGCTAGAGTGCATCAGATGAAAATGTGCAGATGAATTCGAGTGAAGTGTAGTTGCTAACGAACGCATTAGGAGGATATTTTTCCTTTTTCGCCATAATGGTGATAGCTACCATCCTAAGTTATCTTCTAATTACACAGCTAATAATATGCGTCGGGGGAGGTAGCAGCAACAGTGGCGGTGGCGGTGGGGGAAGCGGTAGTAGTGGTGGAAGTGGGGGTGGCGGAAGCGGAGGTAATAGCAATTCAGGCGGCATAGGTGGTAAAAGCGGAGGTGGTGGTGGTGGTGGTGACACTCTTCCGCCCACGCTCTCGTCACGTGTGGTGCACACGAAACATGGCGCCGTTTCAGGTATAATCGTCCAATTGGAAGGACGTCACCTGGAGCCTGTTGAGGCTTACCGGGGCATACCGTACGCCTCACCGCCCGTTGGATCGCTGCGCTTCATGCCACCGGTTACGGGTGCATTGTGGTCGGGCGTGAAAAAGGCTGACAGGTAATTGGATATGTTAATTTCAATTAGGCAGAGAAGTTGGTCTTGCGAGCTGCATGCTAATGAGCTGACGTGCTAACGAGGGGCAATTATGATGACACATTTTAATAAGGTACGACTTTAGCTGGCCCCCTCCAGGGGATCGACGGTAAAGTGCCAGATTGCGGGAGTGGTAGGACGGTAGGACGGTAGAACGGTAGAACGGTAGGGCTGTTGTCGGCTGTTATTCTCCTCGGGAAAACGGCTCCCGCACGACAAATGGATGATGCATACGATTTGCATTTTGATTTGTTGCCGCATCGTTTCGTTTTGTTTCTGCCCCCCAAAAGGGAAATCCCTGCCAAGGAAGTACTTCCAAAGCATTTAGCTTCATTGCTTCCTTTCGGCGAAACAATTTTGAATGGTCGAACCTAGAAGATGATGAGCGTCCTAGTGAGGGACATAAAATTCCTGAAAATAGCTCGTTTTACGTTCTTTAGGAGGGTAAAAGTTTTCACATAAAGAAGAGGGAATTGTTTTCTACTTAAATTTTATGTTTTCAAAATTATAAAACGAAGATAGATATTTTTTTTGTAATTTCTGTAATTCTCTCAATTTACGTAAAAATTTATTATTTCAAATTTTTAAGTCTATATATGTACATTAATTAAATTAAAATAAAAATAGCATCAGATAGTGTAAGAGGGACGTGTACAAGGAACCATGAAAAAAATTTTACATCTTTGCTCTTTATTCCAAGACTTGTTCGCAATTTGTAAAACCATATAAAACGCAGCCAGTTGCAGCAGTTTGCGGCAACTAGTTTCAGAATTTCATTATTTTCGCCAGTACTCACGTATTAGAAACGTGAAAAATCGGCCAATCGCAAATGGGTTAAGATAATTTAAAATAACACTGGCCAATAGTAAATTTTTTCCTAAAATATTGGCTACATATTTAATTTTCTGTAGATTACGAATTCGTAAATGAAAGTGCTCCATTATATCACGTTTTCAAGAAAAATTGAATTAGAAAGTACAGAAGGCCGTTTTTTGAACATTTTGAAAAAAATCATTAAAATTTACCAGATTGATCGAAGAGCTTATAATTTTTCTTAAATGATAGCTGAAATCTTAAGTTATTCAAGTGTTTTTCAATAAGGACATAACAATTTTGAAATTAATTAAAACACAGATTAATTGAGATGTCAGGCTGAAATTTATTCCAGGTGCAGTACGCACGTTACATTTAACTGCGGAACTCAGTGTCGTTCATATGACCACTGCGAGCACGTTTGCAGCGATCTATTTTTTAGAGCAAATTTTCCACCACTCTTTCATACATATCGGCCAGAACGTTGAAAGTTTTGCGTTTAATAGTGTCCCTGAGCTACTGTAACGTTGTTGGCTTGTTGGCATAAACCTATGACTAAATGGCCATAAATGCCATAAATGCCATAAATGCATAAACGATCGCACCTTTTCTCGAGATTACACGATTACCGAACTTCCTCTTTAATAGATTAATTGTTTGACCAGCTATGTTGCATGTGGGATAATAACGATAATTACAACCGAAAATTGGAGTAAGCGCTCTTAAAGTTTCGACCATTGACTCAGAATTGAGGTAGTAATTTTTAATAATTTTCGTTGCTCGTTTATAAATTTTCCCATTAGAAAAATGTTAACATTGATTGATCGTTCTTCATCGTTAAAGGGGTGCGTTCGTATTAAAATACAAATTTGTTATATCCGTATTGGAAAAACGGGAAAACCCCTTATATAAAAATACAAAAAAAAAATTTAAAATATTTCAACATAATCCGACAATTTTACTTAGAGAGACGTCTTTTAATATTTTGAACGAAAAACATGCTTATCTGGCTTTGAATAGCTGAGTATAAAACCTAAAATAATAATACAACTTATTTCGCCTAGATATTTTCCTAAGCTCATTACAGGAAATACCTTTTTAAAGTTTGAAATTCTTATAGTAGGAGAGATAAAAGATCTCAAGAAAATTCTAAAAATTCAAGATTTTTTTCTGTTGTCTTAAATTTAATCAGTTGTCTTCGTATTTTCTTCATTTTCCGAGGTTTCTCAATCAAATACAAAAGAAGACTCTCTGATAATAGGATGGGGTTTAATTCAAGGAAGCTTCTTTCTCCAGGGAAATTCAATCCATCCACCCTTAACTATCGCTGTCGAGATTCATCTGAAAATCTTAGGGAGAAAAAAAAAGAAAAACAAAAATGACGCAGCATCATGTAACGATTTTGGACGAAAATTCTATTTCTCATCTTGATCCAGGTCGACTACAAGCTTCAGCGTCTCGAAGTATGTCCACCCACTCAGTAGATGATGAAATTCTCGAAAAATCACTTCAGCAATTCATTACTCTCGTTGCGGATGGTGTGGGGGTGGACGCCTGGGTAAATTGTTTAAGCGCTATTTGGCCCGAGGCTGTCCATCTTGATTACCTAGCAACGTCGCCCCGGCCTGAGTGGCATATAATCCTTATAAATTTCACGGTAATTAAATTTGGGGCAATCCATCCCGCTTGGTGACGGTTAACGCGACCTGGACCACAAGCGAAATGCGAAAGGACAACGTGAAAGCTGCAATTTTCAGATAATCTATTTACATGAAAATTGCTACAGGGCTCCGCCCAAAGTGTGTTCGGGTGCTCCCCAGTCGGTGGAGCATAAATCCCAGGACAAGAGTTCTCGTGGTGGTCCTCAACTGTCGGATGCTGGGGATCCCTTTGCGCGCTCTCATCTCAGGGATACGAAAGGGGCTCCTCTTTAGTAAAAGATAGACGGTATCGGGCTGAGGGATGGAGGCTCGCCTGTCATGCAGCGAAACCCCAATATTCTGATTAAATGTAATGTTGCGGAAAATACGAAGCCGGGGATGATGCGAATTTCCTCGACGAAATTTAACCAATTTCGGAGGCGAATCGCTTCAATTGAATCGCGGAAGCCTCTGTGCGCTCCTGCTACAGACTGTGTCTGGCCCGTGAATAATTTTTCTTATTGAATTTTCCGATTTCCTTCCAAATAAGGCGAATTTCCTCCTCCACAGGCATCACCCGTAGGAGTTAAGCCATGAAAAATAAGAAAAAAAAAATCTATTCGCGATTCCCAGATTTTCAATGTATGAAAAGCGCCAGATGTGCGCACTCATAAAAACATTCGCACGTGATGCAAAGTGTTCCCTTGTTGCGAATGGTAGCCAATGTTTCTCCGGAAAAAAAATACAGAAATTCTGGGAAAAGTTTTGAGAGCTCCTAAATGGCCATCCGCTGCTGGGGGGATTGTCGCAGAGCATCAGAATTTTACAAGAGAAGTTAATAGCTCTGGCTGGGACATCTCTGGGGAAAATATGGGGGGAAAAACAAAAGGACAACAAAAAAAGAAAAAAAAAAAAAGTATAAAGGAATAGCAACTTTCATCCAGGGAAGGCTCGTCGATTGTGCGACAGAAGCAGCACGTCCTTCTGCTAGATTGTGCGATAGTACAGAGTCAGGAGTCCGATTGTCGGAGGAAAAACTAAATGCCTTCCAGCTGTTGATTTTCGAGTGTAACAAGATGCCCTACTACTCCAATACCTCCATCCCCGCAGTCTGCGTCTAACGACTCTGACGACGAGGGTATGTGGTGGTGGCTAAACTTTAGAAATTGTTCCCAAACATGGAATAGGGGGGGCACTTTGCGCGAACATGAGATACAACTTTTATTGGGGCTTTGTACCATGGTTTCACGGTAATTGCCCTCACTGCCCCTAGATAGCTGCAGATTATACACCCGGGTCAATCCCGTGTGGGAAAATCCTTTCCAGGCAACTTTTTTCTGCAATAGTTCAACGAATTCCTAGAGATATAGATGCTGTCTATATCGAAATTCACAAAGTATTGAACGTTTTGAAATTAGTTTTGAAACATACTTTCTATAGTTAGACTTGCGTTTTCCAACCATGAAAGGAAATCAATTTTTCATACCACTAACATATTAAAGGATATTTACTTTATTATATGATACAAATAAATTTCTTGTTTTATACATTTTTAAGTACATTCAAAGAATGGCAGTTAACAGGAACTAGAGTTAACTACAAAATAGAAAATGTCTGTATAACAAAGAAGCTTAGAGTTATTCAAGGGATGCATTATTAATATGAATTATAAACAACAGTGGTTCAAAGTGGCTACCATGAGGAAGACGTTATGTCATCACTAAATAAACCTCGCTGCAAAAATTGCTATCTCCTGAATAGTCTGAAGGCTTTTATCTTTTCGAAAAAAAACTTTTCATATAAAAATTCTACGAGCTTCTCTCCACTATAAAAATTGTCTGACCATTTTTCTTTTGTAATAGTTCAGTTATGAGATAGTAAACCTAAAATCTAAAGCAAAATAAGAATTCAAAATCCAAGGTATACAAAATACCAAAGCTTTAAACAAATTTTTTACTAAATTTTATTGTATACTCTAAAAATTGAATTAATGTCCTTTTTTTCGTACATATGTATCCTCCAAATTGGGTCTCTAAACTCCTTTAAAGGAATTATGAGTTTTTGTGTATATGTTTCACATCCCTCGCTATAGATAAATTTGAATTAATGGTTCGAAGTCTATTGTTTAATTTATTTGTTAGAAAATCGAATAAATGAGTTCGAACCATCCGATATATCTTCTGAAGTTTCAATTCTTTGGGGCGTTTAAGGTTAACTTTTTCGTTTGATACACTGAATAATTGAATTAACATTTCCTTTTTTTTTATAGAAATAATAGACAATTTGGATCAGAAGTTTTTACTTTGAGTCTCAATGTCATCTAACTTAATATACGCTAGTGTAGTGTAGATTTTTTTGTAGTACAATTATTTGTTATCTGAAACCTTAATCGATTTTCTACAAAAATTTTCGTTTTATTCTCAAGAGGTAATTAATTTTATATAGTGAAATTTAATTCATCAAAATTTACCATATAATTCTTTTATTTGCAATTGATAAATCTTTGCTAATCTTACAACAGTGAATGATGAATGGATGTGAAATTTCTTTAACGATAGGAAGTTTAATGATAGAGAGAAGTTGTAACAAAAAGATGGTAAATGTATTTAAATATCGAAAACTCGCATTACCAAACAAACATTTCAGTAGGTAATGTGAAACTTTCCGTATCAGGAACTTCACTCTTTCACAACTCCTAAATCTTCTTCAGTTTACACTGTATATATCCAAAGATTTTGTCCTGAATTGCCCTTTTAGCCATTTTGTCTAAAAATATGTCTACTCTGCTTTTCAGCGGTGAAAATACTTCGTGAACCTCTTTTGCAATTGAAAGCCGCCGAGATTTATTTGCGTCGAAAAAATAAACTTTTTCATTTCCACCCCAAAAAGTCCACAGACATTGGTTTTTGGGGCTAACAGCTATAAACTCACACTGTGTTGAAAAAGGGGTTTAATGTTGGTTTTGGGCCAAAACTTTGTCAACGAAAGAAAGGAATTTTCAGGGTCCATGTACCTCCCCATTCTTTCTCATTTTCTGGTTGCCTTAGGGAAAAATAATTCGGTCGGCGATAATTTACGTTTCGTTTAGAGTTTTATTCAGCCATTTGAAGATAAGCACCAGCTCAGCACTTTCATGAATAATTTAAGTCTATTCAATAATTCAGGGAAACCATCGCCAGATAGAAAGTAATGAAATAAATCAGCCAAAGGAATAGATGTAAATCAAGCAAACAAATCAGCTTTGATCAGACTACCCATGGGTAGATAATTGAATTAGGCTCTGTCGCTATCAATCAATCATCCCAGAGAGCCTGGGCCGCCCTCGGACGGGGGAAATAAAGTAAAATATGCAAGTTTTCAGCGGAGTACCCTCAAACCTTCCTTCTAAAACCCATCGCTACCGTTTTCGCGGCGAAGCGTTTGTCGAATGTTCGCTTGCGCGCACTACGAAATTTATTGGTCCTACTCTAAATTTGATGGCATAGGGGAGGGTTTGTGGTTATAAATTATCCGCAATTTTTCATCGATACATTTGCAACTGTCGTTGGGGAGACTAATGATCCCTCGACCGCTCGTCTTATCCAGGATTTGGGGAACCTTTAGTAATGTGAAAAGGATAAGGGTTAGGGACTCGTTTCTTTTTTAGATTTCTTGTCGTATCGATTTGTTAGCGCATGGTATGAGGGCTCAGCTCGATCCAATTGAGGGCTAAAATGTACTGTAAGGACAGGAAACCTTTCATGCTTCGGGGTGTTTTTTTTTTTTTTATTTTTATTTTTATTTTATTTTATTTTTTTAGGTTAAAGGTTTGTGGGCGGAGAAGGTGCTGATAAATCTTCTCGTTAGCATTATTGCTCGCAATCATCTTAATTCTCGAAATGTTGGAATCAACCAATTAATCTAATTTTTTGCCATCTTGCGTCCTTGTAGATTTGGGCCAGTTTGTCCACAGCGTCTTCCGGACATCGCAAATGAGACAGCCGCACTGGAAAGGATGCCTCGAGGACGATTGGAGTATCTTAAGCGGCTTATTCCTTATCTAAGGAATCAATCCGAAGACTGTCTATACCTTAATATCTACGCACCAATACAAGGTAAGATTTGACCTTTTCAAAACGTGATAAAATCACTTTTGGATTGTGTTAAGACCATTGTCGAGAATTTAATTATAAGGCGTATTGATGCTTGAACGCAATAATACCAAAGATATATCCATATCGCCCCAACGAAATTATTCATATTTAAAGCCTGAATGGAAATCTTCATGGAGATTTATGCGTGGATTAATTAGGGTCACTGGGAAAGTGAAACCGCTCGTACAATTAATGAATTGCCTTTGAGAGTGTGTTCTGAGGCTCAGGAGCCTTTATCTTCATCGACCGCAAGTCGGCTTGGATGGGCTAAAAAGGCTTTCTCCCCATTTGCGGTATAGGGGTGGAGGAGGGTCGGTAGATATTTTTCCGCAGCCTTCTTTGACTTTGTTTTATTGCCTCTCGTGCTTACAATTATCTCGGTTATGAATGCGGACCGTAAATTAATGCTGGCCTTTATGCAAAAACTACCCTGAAAAGAAAGGGAGGCCAACCAGACTGTGGCGGTATAGCACAAAAATCCCCTATACCCCGTCTAACAATTTCTTTTTATTCTGGGAAGGAACTTTTATTGCGCTACGATAAATTGTACTGTTCAAAAGGCAACCAACCCTCGTTTGATGTTAAAAGATCATTCCATCACTTTTTATATCTTTGACTAATATTTTTTAAAGGAGATGGAAAAGCAAATGATCCCCCGAATGATTGCTATGCGGTGTGGCTCATTAAAAAGTACGATATGCTCCAGTTAAAAGCAATAAAGTTTTGCAGCAATACTGCGAATGTTCTGAATAATTTTACAAAGTATTTTATTAAGAATTTCTGAAATTAAACTCGATGGAACAATTTTAAAACAAATTTTAAAAGGTTAAATGAGGGAAGAATATTTTCTAATGACTACCATAAAATAGGTTGATAAAATAAATATATAAAGTAGAAACATGAAATAAATACCAGTTTATCTACATATTTTTTTTCGAGTAAAACGATCTAAAATGTAGGCAATAAAAGGGTAATAAAAATGTCGTTTTTGTATTTTACGTTTTAATTCAAATTATATATCTATATGAATGAGCCTTATCTATATTGAGGAAAAGTAATATATCTACTTTAACCCCTTCTTGCTACACTTCTGTAAAATCACGTACTTGCCGCACTGGAGTTACATTTTCCGATTGGAGTAAATTGCTGCCCCACGCGAATTTAGATGCCTGCTAAAGGTAATACCATCAGGCCTAAAATATAGTTACACTCTCTAACAATTGACAGATGTTACTATAGACCCCTTCACCTAACGTTTAGGTACTTAAAATTAAGAAGAAGAGGGGTATTTTAATTTCTCCAGTGTGGCAAGTAAGGGCTAAAAACGTAGTCTTAAATAAATTCACAAATTTAACTTTTGTTATTAAGTAAGGAATTTTTATTAAAACTATCGTTTCATAAAATATGGTCGTATAAAAATTTATAATAGTTTTGAAGAAAAATCGTTTAATATATAAGACTGGACTGTTTTTAGTAGTCTTAAGTAATTTGAACATATTTGCGTAGATCTCCTTTAATTTGCGATTTTTCATGAAAAAAAAGAACAAACTTCCCTTTGACGCAAGATGAGAGTCGGATTTGAATCACAAATTCTTCTGGATAATCAGGAGCCTCTAATCTTGTTCCTTTGACAATCAAATGATCTGCCGTGCCTACGTCCATTATGAGGATGATGGACTCTCCTTTTGATGACAGATTTACCAACCGTGCTGTGAATGGCTGTCGGGATATTTTTCCTACGTTTTGAAACGATATCCACCATCTACAGCAATATCATGATGCGCAGAACGAAATCCTAATGCGAAAACGAGATTTGAATGTGAATTACCCTTAATAACTTGCAGCGAGATTTTGTGTACCGAGGAAGATACAAAAAGATATGGGAGATAATAGTACAGGAGCCTAAGGCGCGTACCCCACACTTATACCCCCAATAAGTTAGGAAATTTCTCAATTTCATTAAAAGCTAATTAATTCGGATTAGGCCTGCCTCGGGAGAACTTTGATGAACTCTACTAGTCGAGTTAATTTTAACACCCCCTCAGGAAGGGGGGGGGGGAGGGGAGCAGTCCGGTTAATTACAGGAGGATATATTTTCAGGATGAGAGGGCCTCTATCTGAACCGGTTACTTAGACAGCGATAATTAAATGTCTCAGCGATAAAATATCCGCTTTTGATGACTAGTCTAAAACTTGGCTCGGCCTTAATCGTGCGCAGCCCGTAATCAGGCGGACAAGAAATTGCTGAGAGAGGCTCTAAATTACAAGACTGTCTAGAGGCAAAGACTTTTACGGTGGGGCTCTTGTTAAATTTGCCTGCTTAGAAGATCTGGCTCAAGAGGGAATTTCAGGAAGGATATGCCATGCAATTGTTCGGGGAAAAAACATTTTTTCTGGCATTCAACGATAGTAATAAAATTGCTCCAGAAGATAGATTTGAGTTTTTTTTTTTTTCTAAGAAACCCAAAAGTACCATCAAGTTGTAAGAGCTCAAAAGTTTTTCGTTTCGTAGCAAAATCGAACGTTATCTACTCGAAAACTTTTGGTATTTTGCAAAAATGCCTTTTTTTCCCCTTATTTTTACGGAAGGAGCCTAACTTCTGTCGCATTCACCAGCAGTGTATGTAAATTTGACTTCTACTCTTGCCCATGATAAGGTTTTGATATACCGCCTGAATCGATATGCCCAGATAAACACTTAGTCATTTATCATAGTCAGAGGGGTTGACATGACTTAGCTACCATTCCTAAAATACCACTTTTTGAGGAGTAGCGGCGCCGCCAGGGATAATCTTAAGAAAATCTTTGAAAAAACCTTTCGTGCGGAGCTCCCTGATCCCGCATTTTTTATGCATCCTTGGGTACAATTGATGCTCACATGGAATTAATAACTAAACTAGTTCCTCGGCCCCATATCATTTTAATTTGCTTTGGGGCCACAATCAAGCAATGGGGCCCCTTTGTGACGAAAAGCTCACAAAGCATAAATCGTTACAGTTAAGGAGGAATACGGGAGCTCTTCGTGCAGCCTCTATCGTCTATAAGAAAAAATAAAAAAAAATAAAAAAAGGAAAAGAGGAAGAAAAATGACAAAGGCCTTCTTATGGCGGATGATTCTTAAGATAATTCTTGGAATATTCTTGTACAAATGTACAAGCGGTTCCGTTCCAGGACACATGACGGCTTCCAGGAGGTACACGTCTCAGCTATCCGCTCCGTTGGCTGTGAATTGTACGTCGACAGATGCCTATTCCATTTTCAGCACTTCCCCACGAAAAGTGGAATTAATGAAATTCTTTTTGCCAACATCTCAAATGTGCCCTCCTATCATCCAGGTAAGATGGCAAGACGTTAAATTAAATATGATTTCAAAATGGTAGGCTATATCCTTGGAAAATGAGTTTGGGTGAAAGGCAATAAATCATGAGATGAAAATTTCACATGAAAACGGTATCGCTTGGGTTTCCACTATGTAGCTATTGATTTTATGTTGGGATGGTGATCCAAAGATCCCCTCTGTATGCGGGCTCTCCTTAACTAATATCGAAAGGAGCTGAGATTAATGGCTTAGTAGTTCAACAAAATCATTCATTTTCTGCTACGTTCAATTTCTTCAAAGTATTTTAAGAGCCAATGTTGTACTCAAACATGATTTCTTGCTACTCCCATTTATTTGAAATATTTTAATATATGAAAATATATTTTCATAGTTAGCTTGAATTTGTTTAATTAAATGTTTTACATATTTAAGAGTTTTATCAATCCCCAATCCAGTTAATCTTTAAGGTCTGAGGGTGTTCTTCTGCTTTTAGATTCGGACCAATAGTCCGTATTGATGGTGTCATGTTTCGTGTAGAGGGTATAGGGATATTCTTCAAGACCATATGTTTCCTTTTACTGAAGAAAATATGCCGCTGAGGTAAATATTCCAACAAACGATCATAAACACAATTCTGTGTTCGCAAAAGAGTCGTTTAGGTATAATTCGGTTTTTGTGATGGAGTGACCTATTCAATCACCGGACTTTAATCCCATAGGGAACCTCTGGGATATTGTCGACCAGCGTATAAGGACAAAAAGTTATTCAAATAACTTGGCCTTATTTGATTCTAAATTAATAGAACAGCGTAACACCGGAAGTAATTAAAAATTAATAGAGTCAATGAGAAAAAGGTGTGTAATCAAAAATTAATTTTAGTTCCAAATTATTATAATCGTAATCTTTGAGTTTTCGTAACATATAACCCCAGATACAGAAATCCAACGGATTCAAATCGGGTGATCTAGTAGAGCATTCATATTTTAGAATAAAATCCGTTAAATTGTCTCTGCACCAGTTTTTAACTATAAAAGCAGTATGAACAGGAGCATCATCTTGTTGAAAGCAATAATAGCCCTCGCCATATATTTTTTGTGTAGACGGTAGTAAAGGCTTTCTGCAAAACTTCTTCCAAATAGTACTTAACACTGATTTTTTGCAATTTCGTCAATAAGCACAATAGACAGAGTACCTCGCTTCCATTTTGTACCCCATACCATTACAGAGGTGAAATTTTCATACATGTCGTCTTACATTGTCACTATCATCTACAAAAAGAGCCCACAGTCGATAATTTTGTTTATTAAAAGAGTTCTGCAGAACGAAGAATTTTTCGTCGGAAAATATGATATCATCCCTTACGTACCAAGAGAGCTTTTAATTGTAAATCTTCACGTAAAGTTTCTCTGTTCAAATTAAAATTTTCCGCCGTTTTCCTAGAAGAAAACCTTCAGGAATTGTTTCTATCATTCCTAACTGATTTTATTCGCTCGTATTTTTTCTGCTTTCATTAGACCCCATTTCGTTGTATCACGACATACCGTTTAAAAATGTTTCAACTATGATATCTCGTAAATTCGACATGACTCTCCTGATCGAATTCTGTAATTAAACAATCTGAAAAATATTTGCACACACTTAGATGACATAAGAGCTACAATTAACTACAATAACTTTAAAATTTTTGTAACTAAACATATTTGTCCCCCTCTATATTGATAAAGTTAGAAATTAAAATTAGCAGGTACCAGGAATTATGGTTACAAATACTTTTCATATTTTAACCTTCTGGATTTCAGCATACTTTCAAACATGGTCTAAATTCCATTTATAAGATGACCCTGAGCCAAAATATGTCCACAGCATATATACTGTGGCACGTTTTTAATGACTTCCAACAAGTAAAATAAAGGGGAAAAAAAAATGAAGATGTCCTAGAAAAAAATTCTTCGCATTATGGAGGTGGTCACAATTGTACCCTAGCTATATTCTCGGCCACTGCGTCTACGTAAGTACTTACTGCTTGGGTGTAGAAAAATGATAAAATCCAGGAACGCGAAAACCCTTAGGGTACCTGAAATTAAAAATGAAGTAAGACAACATTTTATACACACTATAAAATATAGCTCCAAGTCTAAGTCATACTATAAAAACGCTGTTGGGAAAGTTTTTCCAGGCGAAACAATTCTTTTGGAAGAAAGAAAATCAAATACACCAAAGGGGGTAGGAAAGGTTGAGAAATTTGATAAGGTGCTGAGCTAGCAATTGTTATGAGGACAGGAGCAAGGATCTTATAACTTGGATGAAGTTGCATGGAAGATGATGTCCTAGATATACTTAAACATAGCATGACGAAAATGAAAAAAAAAAACTGTAGGGTAGCAGCGCTGAAAAACATCATTAAAGCGTAAATTGCCGGAAAATTTAAAAAAAATTTTCTCATAATGGGGCCAGTAGCTAAAGTTGAAGTGGAATGCCGAAAAGTAATGTATGCCCGGAGGGAGTAGAATATGACGAAAATGTATCAAGGGCCTGTCAAGAGTTGCACTCGTATGCTCTAGAATGAATTGGGTGGTAAAAGGGTTAGGGTATGTTCTGTTTCAGTTTGCGCACAACTGCCCCCGTAATTTTGCTCCTTAATTGCATAATTAAACAGGAGAGATTAACCGACCACTTATCCTTGACATAAATTCCGCGAGAAGGGGTAGAAATGTGATGTTGGGGGGAGGGATGGTGCAGATGAAAATCGCTTATGCCCGGGCATCGCATAAATTATGCATTTCCATCTCTGCAACAAACGTTTTTCAGCATTTATGATATCATTTGCCACCAGCAATTCACCCGGGTACCCGGGAAGAGGGTCGACGGGTCTGTAGCCGCCCCTAAGGAGGCAGAGTGCCACCCTGCAGTGATGCAAAATAGCTGAAAATCGCTACGTACATTTTTCAAGCATACATCCAGGGGCTCGTTCGCAAAAGGGACCCGGAAAGAAAAAAAAAAAAAAAAAGAAAAACGCTGAAAAGCCCAGCACGGCACGCTCCGTCCCTATGAGAGGAGCATTGTGCCCGCCACTTTGTTCCTTGAGGAAGGTATTCCCCGGTTCATTTTTTTTAATAAAAAAGAAAGCAAAGAATAAAGAAAAAGGGCGAAGGAAGTGAACCCATTCGCCTGGGCTTTACGAACGCGCCCCACCCGGGCGCTCATTAAGCCCCTGGATGGAGCCCCGCATCATCGGCTCATAGTGGTGTTGGTGGGAGCGATAACAGAGGAAACGTGTGCTTTTCCCAGGACTCCACCTGCACCTTGATCCTGTTTTCCAGTCCAACGAGCTTTTCTGTAAGAACTTCCAAATGGGACTAATAAGGTAAGTCGTAGTCCCGGCCCAGGACGTGCTGAGTCGGCAGGATTCTCGTTACACGTCACTTTGGCCAGTGTAGGGGAAGACGCACACGTATGCAACCCCTAGAAACACTAGACCCCACCCTTCCCAAGGGACGTAATCTGCCACGTCATTAAATCCGCCAATCCAATCTTAACTTGGGACTCTATGGAGAAAAACAATTTTTTACCTCGTCTTCCTGTCCCGCGACCGAACATTCTGTCACTGTCCATGGGAAAGGAAATTAATTTGTTTTCGATTAAAGGGCATCCTCTCTTCCTTGGCAGGTGCGGCCGTTGAGTGGATAGCCAGGCATCCTTCTAAGAGCAGAGTCATCTTCAAATTAATGTTGCCACGTTTGTAGCTGCCTGTTTTTGCCTTGTTAGGAGATCAAAATGACTCGGAATTTCCTAAAGAATCCATAGATTCTGAGCCTTCTACATCCCATGCGGCATGTCTCGCAGGCTCTCATCTCATCACAGTACAGCTCCTCCTAGTCTTAACACAGGAGATAATGGAGCTATGGGCCATACTGCGATTTTTCTTCATGTCCAGATCAACGGATGGTTGTAGCGAAAAGAACCCACTTTATTATTCTTAGAGAAAAAAAAACTACCTTGGACTCTACGGAAACAATTCCAGAAAATGAGCATGTGATTATTGAGCTTAATCACATATACCCACAGGTGATTTCTTCCCCAGAATGCGTGGCACTTTTTACATCTTTACGGTTTCATTTAAGGAGAAATCCTCATTATGTATTTATTGCTGAGTTTCATGAGGTTTCTCTTTTCTGTGATTGATGTGCTGTTAACACAATTTATTTAAGGGTCCTTCAATTATACCCTTGATCAAATATAAAATACTTTCCAGATCAACTACTTAATTCTTACTTAAAACTTTTTTCAAAGTTTTTGAATTTTCTTATAAAATAGAGTCATATTAGAAGTAAAATAATAGTTATAAAATTGTACGAGTATACAAAAAATAAATCGTAGAAGTTAAAATCATATAGAAGAATAAAAAATTAAGAATAAATACGAAAATATGGCGTATTCCTATTTATTTTTAAGGACCTCATTCCATTAAAAATTATTGTGGTATGAATTTCTCAGGCAGCATTGCATAGATCTAAAATCGTAGGTATTATGTACATATTTTAGTAATAGTTTTGTAAATTAAGGTCTACTTTTAAATTCTGATAATTCAAATAAATTCATTTAAGAACTTCAAGGAATTGTAAAGTAAAGAATTTGTGTGTCAACCGAATTTTCTTTTCTATTCCTTCTTTTGAGGATTAAAATTTGGTCCTACAATTTTCATTTAGTCGTCAATTTAAAATAATTGACACGCTTTGAGAAAAGTTGTTTCGACTGGACGATGTTTTGGTAGTACCCTTCTTTTTATCAGATAGACCTAAAAAACCGTCTAAAAATAAAAGCGAAATGGCCTGCTGAAATCAACGACAAAATCAAATGACTTGTGAAGTGAAAAGTTTCACAGAAACCCCACCGATACCATCGCCTATTTTATTTTGTGGAATGAGCTCTTTGGGAGCCGTTAATTACTTGAACCCCATAATGAGAAGGTAGCATCCAATTTACTTAAGATCCCGTAAAGACCACCCACCATAATAAAGTTTTCCCAATTAATGAGTTTAACGTCTTCTTCCGTTCCTGGAAGGATGTCTAACAGAGGCCCAGAAAGCTCAATCATGGCTGTAATAGCCAGTGTCCCGCATTAAACGATAATGAAGATTTTTCAGGGCAATAAACGGCCTTTTAACTCCTCAAGAACCCTGAAATAGCTTATTGTTGCAGATATCCTTTACTTCCGTCAATTTTTTCCGCCCCATCGATTTTTCAGTGTATCCGGTTCCTGTGAAGCGTTCTTTCGTGACGTATCGCGGTATAACCGCCTCACACTTCGGTGATCGTAAATACGCGCGTTAGCGGCACGTCTCTATGCCACTGGTGCTTTTGCTTGCGTTCCAGAAGCGCTCTCATCCCCACCGTTAAGCCATCCTCGCGCCCTCAGCGCACCGTTTACGACCCTCGCCGAGTCCTACGACTGTGATTTGTGGTTTCTGTGGAACAGGGCACGGGGCGCGATAAGTTATCGAATGTGTGCCCCAAAATGCGGGCCCCATCACGGTACCGCGACGCTCCCCCATATACGGAGGGGGGATAGAACCTTAAGCGGTTGGGGGTGCGGGCTGGCTGCAAATGGTACGCCCGATTGTATTTAGCTGAAACAGGAAGCGCCTCGCCGATTTATGGGGCACGCATTTATCTGCCCGCCGTTCGGCATGAAGTGGCTTTTTATTGTTTTTTTATTTATTCGATTCGTACCAGGGGAGCATAAAATTTTATGATTTCTGCTGGCTACCAAAAAATTCACTTCACGCAAAGGAAACGTCCTCAGCTACGCGATTTAGGTGGAAAGAGGACACTTTCTGTCTTTCATTTCCTTCCTACAGATTTGTCGTGTCGTGTCTTGTCGGGTCCTGTCAGCGGATTGTACGCTTACTTGCAGAAGGTGGCTGTTTGCCTGTAATAATTGGGGAGGATCCCCCTCCTTCCTCTATCTCCCCTCATGGGCATTGGATCGCGATTAAATAGACCCAATGCTCTGTTGAGTGGATTTAAGGGATGTTTGCCATTTGCGGGGAACTGAACAAAGGACATAGGACGAACGGATGTACAAATTGTTTTACTCAATTTATGGCATCTTGCGGAAGTTGAAAGGGACCTGCTTTGTCACCAATCGCGCGCAGATTGATTTAATGATCCAATTTTATTGACTCTGCAACGAGCGACACTTAATAGACAACCGAATTATTGGCAATCAGGGAATGTCTCTGTAAGAAAAGCAACAATTTTATACTTAAAATTTAGAGTGTCGGCTTTTATTTAGGATGAAATTGTTTAGAGTTTAGGGTTTCGGTGATTTCATTTTACCAATTATTTTCCAAATATAAAATCGGATATGCAACATTATTATTATCGTACAATTCCTGGGGAAGAAGTAAAATAGAAACAAAATTATTCTTCAATAAAGGTAGTTAATTACAATCGTTTTTTTATTATATACATAAATCTTTTCTTCATAAAATTTAAAAGCAGCCACTCCTTGTTCAATTGAAGATACTTAAATTCTATAATCAAACCTAAATACTATACAGGGTGTTTTGCTAAGGTCTTAACAGAAGTATGCTAATGAAATCTACATGATCTTCTCATCAACGTTTTTTTGAAGACCTCTCCTAAAATCTTTCCTTCACCCCTAAAATCGCAATAGAAAATTTGGAGGGGAGTCAACCTAGAAAATACGTTATAAGTTCTATCAGAGATATCGTAGGATACTTGTTGATAACGCATTAGAAATCTGAGCCTTTAAGCTTTTTAACGATATCACTTACGATCCAAACAAGTGCGAGAGACCGTGTTAAACTTCGAAAATGGTTATTTCAAAGCTTTCTAATACGTTATCAACTAGAATTCTATAATATCTCCGAAAGAACTTATAAAGCATTTTTTAGGTTCACCCCCTATAAATTTTCAATTGGGATTTTAGGGGTGAAGGACTGATTTTAGGGGAGGATGGGGTCTCCGAACAAACGTTGATCAGGAGACCTTGTAGGAATTGATTAGCATACAATGGTTCTATTCTATATTTTATATTAAAAATCTAACTAAGTGGCTACTGTGGAAGAATTTGTAAAAAGTAATCTTATGATATTTCTGATACTTTTATATTTAATCAACAGTTTACA
The DNA here is from genome assembly GCA_963969385.1 of Philonicus albiceps. Classification (NCBI taxonomy): domain Eukaryota; kingdom Metazoa; phylum Arthropoda; class Insecta; order Diptera; family Asilidae; genus Philonicus; species Philonicus albiceps. The sequence goes on along the minus strand of OZ017772.1, from coordinate 3,111,340 downwards.
AATTAATATGGAAAACCTTTGCAAAAAGTAGTTTTTCCATAAAATTAGAGTTTGGAGAAATCTGAAAATCGAATATGAATTGATTTTAATAAGAATTTTTATAGATGCACAACTCTACTTGTGATATAGCGAGCGATATAGACTTTATTTGATTATAATATCATGGTGGGGAAACTTATGTATTTATTAACAAAAATGCCAGTTATCTTATTCTTCATTCTGGTCTTAAAAATTTTTGTATGAGGTCCGGTTTTATTTTCCTTAAAATAGAACTTTGGTTCTTCTTATTAAATAAAGTCTTTGATTTAAGTAAAACAAGAACTAAGAAACAAAACTAAGTGTTCATTCCTTCTATTTGCATACTTAAATGTTATCATTTAATAATTTTTTTTGTTTACTGTTAATTTAAAATCATTATTTATTAACTCTTCATTTTTAGTCATTATTGAATTACATATTTTAAATATATCTTACATCGTAACACTTAACGAGTATTTATAATTTGAAATAAAATTAATAATTTTTAACAAAATTTACTTTCATTTTTATTCTAAAACGAGATTTTAAATAATAAAGACATGTAGTTTCTCTAGTATTCTCAACTTTGCTAGTGTTGTTGCTAATCGATTTGTTTTGTAAACGGCTCATATAATAACCAATTTTTTGAAGGTTTATCTAAAGTATAATTAACTTTTTTAAAATAGTTTAATAATAAAATTGAGTGGTTCTTAGTTTAATCTGCTTAAATATATTAAAGAATGATACTAATTATCAACTTTTATTTTAGATAAATAAATGTTACTTTGCTTTCAATTTTATTCTATTTTAATAGAAATATTACTCCTTGCTGAAGCTAACGATTTATCTAGAAAATTTAAACTAGCATTGAATTCCTTGGAAAATTTCATAGCATATCCGTGGAAATCCACTAAAATCCTTTCCCGGGCATTTCTGGGACTCTGAAAATGGATGGGGCACTCTGCCAGTGTCCATTAATCGAAATTATATAAAGACTGTAGGGTGATTAACGTTGGCCCGGACTACAGATCCGCTGTAAAATCCACCAATGTTTATTCAAATTTCGCACATATGGCCACTGATTTATTACCGCGTCTGTGACCAGAGGGGCTTAACACGAGCTAGACCCGTCCTCCATATTCAGGATAAATGTCTGCGAATCCATTTCAAACTTCGACCGGAGGACGGGATAAGTTCTTGGACCAGCGGAATGGCTATAAGATTTCGGTTCGAAGGCAATTTTATATTTATCTTCCCCCAAACCTTTCTAAAATCCTTCCCTCCCCCACCCCCTTCACCATTCCAAGGTTAAATGAGCCCAGACTTAATCCATTAAGCAGTTTTCATAAGTCAATAAATTTTCACGAATTGATTTCTCTGCAGTTGGCTCGAGAGATTCCGGCGGAGGTAGCGGCAACAGTGGCGGCGGCAGCAGCAGCAGCAGCTCGAACAGTGGCGGCGGATACGGCGGCAGCAGCGGCAATAGTGGCAGCGGCAGTGGCGGGGGCGGCTCCCAAGGAAGGTATCCCGTCCTCGTTTTTGTTCACGGCGAATCCTATGAGTGGAACAGTGGCAACCCCTACGATGGGTCCGTTTTAGCCAGCTACGGCCAGATACTCGTTGTCACAATTAATTATCGACTTGGAATCCTCGGTAAGGACAAATTGCTGCCTGACGGCAGTCCCAAGTGTGGACTGTGTGTGTATGTGTCTCTGTGTATGTTGTCACGGCAAAGTTTGAGCCAATTAAATGTCCGGAAAAGTATTAATCCGCAGCATAAATCTCTCGCAAGGGTGCTCCACTTGCCCGCTATTAATTTTGGTCGTTGGACTAGAGTTTGCATTGCCAAAGCGTGGCGCCCTGTTTTGTCACATTTATTTGAATTTCAACTTTTTGAGTTATGGCCCAATCGCTCTAGTTCAAGGGAGGAGGCAAGATAATTTCGGCAAATGTCACGTTTTTGCCGGTACTGTAAACTAACAGTTTTATACTCAATTCGACTGGATTCAATTTAATTTTAGGTTGAATTTTTTCGAGAAAGATAAAAACGATTTGTTTTAATTCATTTCAAGCCGAACAACGACAGCGGAGTCAATTAATTCAGAAATTATTCAAAGCAAACTGCTTAGAACTTTTCTTTGGACTTATATGAATAATTTGATCTATTTAATCGAAAATCAAAAAAACTTATTAAATTTAAGATCACTATTTTCAAAAATCCATATATTGTTATAATAATAATAATAGACTTATGCCGCACTTCTCAGCATATTGCTGGAAACATTCACCTAATTCTAGACTGCCTAGGCTTTAGGCCCCATTTAGGATCCATCCATCCATCCATAAATAATTAAAACAAATTTTTCATTCAAATATTAAAATATAATTCAATTTTGTATTCCCAGTCAATCAAGGTTTAGTATAAGGGGTCCTCCTTATTAATTTTCCTTAATTTTTCAATTTATCGCTTTCATAAGCCTTTTAAATTTTAGAATAAAAAAAAGCCTTACACTTAACGAGTACTTAACAAAATCCAGGTACTTACTGACAGAAAGCAGCTCTAATCTTAAAAATCAGCATTTTATTTCATTATTATTCCTAATTGGATTCATTAATCTTTCTATAATATTCATAAAGAGATTAAAATAAAGGCAGATAGTGAATTTATCTCAAGTTCCGATGACTATAACCTGTAAATTATTAGTCTATAGTTTCATGTTTTTAATAAATTCGATTAGAAAATGTAAGAAAAATTATTATTAGCTATTTTCGTATTTTCTGCTTCACAATAACTGTTATGAATTGAGCTACGGGGTGCTCAGCAGTAATTAAGTCCTCGAACAAGTTGTTCAATTTCAGCCTATTTCAACTGATCTGTGACCTAAAGCCTTGAGGTACTTTCAAAGTACTTATTTTCAGGGTTTCAATACGCGGACTTACTTTAGTATTGGTAGGTTTATTAAAACACCTGAGGGAAGGGGGAGTTCGAAGCTGTTTGAAATCATAACACCCAGCAGGTGACACTATCGCCTTCTGACTCCCCACTCTATAGTCTACCTGGAAACATTGTCTATCACGCGCTAATGAAAATTTCCGGAATAACCATGAACCTCACCCCCGGGAGTGATGTTATCGCTAATTCACCCAGTCCCATGTCTTTTTCAGGCTTTTTGAACGCGAACACGGATCGATATTCGAAGCTGCCGGCAAATTACGGCCTGATGGACATCATCGCGGCGCTCCACTGGCTTAAAGAGAACATAGCCGCCTTTGGGGGGGATCCCCAGAGTATCACTCTGGCCGGACACGGTACAGGGGCGGCTTGTGTGCATTTTTTAATCTCGTCCAGTGCCGTACCCGAGGGTAAGTCCTGCGTTACCGCCCGCATTAAACCCCGCCGAAGTAAGGGGGGGGGGGGGGGGGGGGGGTGTAGAAATGAGCGGTCGCATCGCATCCTTCCCGGGCCCGCCCAATCTAATCACATAAATTAAGCAGGGCCCGGAAGGATACGGGGCGCCCTAATGTGTTGGAATAATCGATCCCGCCCCATCTCCCACATAGGACTGTTGTTCAACCGAGCAATCCTGATGTCCGGATCCGGGCTGGCGCCCTGGTCGCTCGTCGGCAATCCGTCTAAGTACGCCGCAATTGTGTCGCATCACGTGAACTGTTCACCGGATCTACCCCATTCCCATCTTATGAAATGCCTGCGGGATAAACCGATGGATCAGCTCCTGTCCGTTCCCGTCCGCCAGCCAGAGTTCGGGTACGCGTTCGGGCCAAGTGTGGATGGCGTTGTGATAGACATCGGCGAAATGTCGCCCTCGTCAAGTGATACGGGTAATTATGATTACGGTATACCAGCCCCGAAAAGTTCTCAACAACAACCCAATACCTTAAATTTAATTAATTCAGTTCTGATGAGGAAGACTGCCATCAATAAGCTCTCGAGGTATGTACACATCCGGGCAAATAAAGCGCTCAAATGTTTTTACTTTTCATCTTACTTACTAAAGTTAAAACAATAAATTTAAATTTATGTACATTGTAAAAACTAAATTCAATTTTTCTATAACAATTGCTCCAAAGTAATTCAGAAAACCGAAAATTAAGTAACATTTACACTTTATTTAAAAATGCATCATTTACTACAAAAAAGGTTTACTTTTCCTACAGATCAGATCACAAAAAAAAATCCTCTTCAGTAGGGGACGGACAGGCAGAAGGATACGTAAATTATAGAAATATATAAATACAAAATACAAATCGTAACAGGGCCATCTTAACCATATTAGGCGCCGCGGTACCCCTTACCAACAATAATAATAAAATTTTATTTATGTCCCATTTTTTTTATTTAATACTTACTCTACAATAAAGTTACACTAAAGGTTCATTTTTAATCTTTGAAATTAATTTTTCTGGCTTTTAGCACACTTTGCAATGATATCATCCCATTCGAAATCTACTTTCGATTCGATACTTATTATAGCCAAATTTGTCAATCTATCTTGGGTCATAGTTGATCGTAAATAGTTTTTTATTAATTTGAATTTTGAAAAAGCCTTTCGCCTTCTGTTACTGCTACAGAAAGTATTAAATACATAAAGTAAAGATGTTGTTGAAACATTAGGAAACAAGGACATTAAATTATTCGAAAAATTATAATTTAATATATCGGGCAGAGTTGTGCCTTTATTTATAAAAATAATAAAGACATCAATTCTAACTCTTTAAATATATCTTCTCCATCAATATTCAATATATTTTCATTTAATAGCTTTGGTTCATCAAGTTGGGACATTGTATTTTTTTGGTCTCTCCCCAATGCCCTCTATGTCTTTTTCGGGGACGTTGACGACCAATTTAGAAGAATTTAGGTTCACATTCCAAATCTTCGTTTGGAAAGACTATCACCAGTAAAAAAAGTTGTAAAGAAAATTAACAATCAACGGGAAATAAAAAATAGGAAAGTTGGACTGAACTAATGGGAGAGCAAGTTCTTCAAATTGATAGATACCGAGACCAATCCTGTTTTTTTTTTCAAAAATAGCGATTTCTTCAACAATTCTAGTGTGGTGATATGACCTTTGGCACCGTATGATAAAGTACCGCCTCTACTTTAATTGTCATTTCTTAAGAAATGTTCAGTAATCCACTCTACACTTTCTTTGCCGAACCTATACAGTCCAAAATAATCTTCACGTTTAATTCGATACACTTTTACTTTCCGCTAATTCATAAACTTAGGCAATACTCCTTAGAAATCATTCCCAATTTAATCTAAGGATACTCGAATGCAATTTGCTAGTAAATAATTTTTATTATATGTAAAAGGCACTGTTTATTCACTCAAGTTCAAGTATTTACTTGCTAGGATAACTATTTGCTAGATTTTTAAGTAGAAACATAAATAGTCAGTATTTCCTACAAATATCAAGTACATATTTCGCATTTACTGGCATTTATTTACTTGGAGTTTAAATTGATCTGAAAACTCTAAGGAAATCATTTTTAAGTGATCTTAAAAACGTAAACGTTGTCTTAGTTGATAAGTTATATCTAAAAAATTATTAAAAATTTCGGAAATATTAGTAATATAAATAAATAAAATATTTTATATAACACATTGACTTTTTAAAGTAGTGTATTATTTTTAGTAAAACTAAACTTTGGGCCTTATTGTTGAAAACGAAAGGATTTTTTGGATAAAATTTCCGTAATAAAGTTCCCAAAATTGTTATAAACTCATTTTAGTAAACTCAAATTATCGAATTATTTTAACGTTATGTGTGAAAAAATTAATTAAAGTCAAAGGTAACTAAAATGAATGGGCTTTTGTAAGCTCCTTCCGATTGAAATTAGGTACAGTTTTAATACGTAGACTTGTTACAGAGATTATAGCGAAAATGACGCGAACTTCGATATTTAAAACATTGTTTTTAGTAGAAGATGATGTTATTTTGTATTAGTTAAGAGTTTTTTATTTTAACTTGTTTGTTAGAGAATTTATAACATAACAAAATTGTCCAAGATTTAATTTGTTCTTTTTTTTTAGAACCCCTAGTTTTAGTCTGTAGTTATAGCAATAGAAATAAGTTTAAAATTTTGAAGATTTTTCAAAATCCTATAGTTTGTGTTTTTATATTAAAATGTGGAATACAAGATAAAAATGTGGTATTTTTATAAATCTCGGACTACCAGAAACTTATTTTCTATTACCTACCATAACTGAAATTTAAATTTTCATTTAAATGAAAAATAATAAAAGAAAATCATAAGACATTTGAACACTTTTATTGTCTCACTCTAGGCTCTGATAGCCGAGTTATTTTTGTTACGTGTGGATCTAATTTAATTTACACTTCAGGTACGACCTGATGGCAGGTGTTACGCGTGCTGAGGCTTTCTTCTCGTTCAACTCGGAGGATGTTCAGTATGGGATTGAAGCGGACCGCAGATCGAAGATACTCAAAAGTTACGTGCGCAACACATACACATACCATCTTAATGAGATTTTTGCCACAATTGTCAACGAGTACACCGACTGGGAGCGACCTGTACAGCATCCCATTAACATAAGGTAAGACGTAAGATGGTGAGTGTAAGATGTAGCTTTCTTGGCTTAGTGTCGATAGGCTTAAGTATTTTTCTCAAATTAAATGAACCTGGGAGATGATGAAACCTCGCGGTACATTCATCTTGGTGCGGCACAGCATCCCGGCCCGGGATATGTCTTACTCACTTCGAGTGAGCTTCAGCTAAGATGATGAGCACACCCTGAGAGCCCCAAGACGGTAGGGGGCGGATAAGCGTAGTTTTCTTGGGTGTAGGCACAAAACGGTGCCGAGGGTACTTTACCAGGGTGATGATTTGATGACGTTGTTATTTTCTCATTTCCCCAAGGATGATGCTTGGATAAATTTGCGGATGATTTACTTTGATAATAATGAAAATGCCACTGCAGCTTACTCGAGTGGGAGTGAGTGGGCGGTACGGTAGCAGAGGGTAATTCGTAATTGAAATTACGTCCCATGCATGGTTGCAAATCAAATTAATCGCTTAACAACACCTTTTCCTGGGAGTTGTTGGTTGCTCTTTGCCTGGATTTTCTCATGTTAGAAGTAGTTGTAACGTGAAGAAAAAAAAATCCTATTTAATTTACAACTCTCACTTCCCTTGCCCGAATATATCTTAAGGGTGTTTCTGTATAATTAAGATTTTAACTGTACCTACCTTTTATAGAAATTTTTGAAAAATTGTCAACAGCAAGGGATGCTAGTCCTTTTGCATCATTTTTTTTTTATTCCAGAGAGATGATGCTACTTCGTCAACGTTCTACTTCGTCAAAGTGAAAATTAAAAATTAAACTCTTTGAGGAGTCATCGTTTGTGTTCTTTTTGAAAGGCATTCTTTTAAGAAATTGAACAAAAGCTTCAAGCGCTGAGCAGGCAATATTTTTTTTTTAACGATGCAAAAGATGTTTAATTTAAAAATGCAATTAATTAATGAGAAAACTGAAATACCTTTTAAAATTTGTTAAAAAAAAGCTAATATAGAAATTTGTTATTATTAAGGGGAAAATTCTGAAAATGCATTTTTCTGAAACCGATGAATCTTTTATAGCCTTCAACGAGAATTATGTATTATAATAAATATTTTATTTATTTGAAAATTTGAGAAAAACTCCAAGGAACACTATTCGTAAAGTTTAATTTCTTTGGTTATATTTAAGTTGTTAAGATAGTTAACTAACATCGGACTTTAAGACTAATCTATCGTCAAATACCTCAGATGAGAAGCAATATTAATACAGGCTTAAGGACATTTAGGAATTTGAACTTATCGTACTCAGTGTTTGCTGTCCTAATGGTTAAATTGCTTTGATAGAACCATTAAGGTTACCTCTACCATCCAAAATATTTCCTCATAACTTAACCCCCAGATCCTTCTAATAGAACCAGTCCCAATAACATCGAAGAGTTCATTTCACCCTAGTATAATTCCTGAATGAGAGAAATTTCTGCACATTCCTCGTATTGATTTGTCGCCACCATTAACGTACTGATGTTGTCCGCAATTTATTGATTGGTAGGCGCCGGATAAAATTTCGCACCATTTGGCTGCAGGTATCCCATTCCAAGAGTTATTATCATCATAAACATGCAGTCGAAAAGCAACCCCCCAATATATTAAGTGACATTTACTGGTGCGTAAATTAACGCTACACTGCCAACAGGACGGTACTATTGTCCTGAATTATTTCAACATTTTCGTTTTTCTGTTTTTTTTTTCTTGCAATTTATTAAATTCTATCAGTTTTTGTGACCCGAAAAATTGAACCACTCCCAAAAGGTGTCTGCTGTAAGGTTGGCTATTCACGTTTTAAATTAAATTAACTTTAGGCACTTCCCGGTCAAACAGAAGACCCACTGTAGATAAAAACAAAAATATGAGTAATGTTTGTACTTGTTGGTCCATATCTACCTTTTAAAGGTTGTGTTTAATTGTTTGTAAATTGTATTACCTCTGGTGGCACAGTGACTATCATGAAAATCAGAATTTTCACTGGTCACTTTTATATATGTCAGCAGAATTTTTACATTTAATGACAAAATGTAAGCAATAAAACTTTTATTTTCGGAAATTTTTATCCATTTTTTACAGATCATCAGTATTTTTTACAAAATTGCTAACGTGTAGCCTAGATTTTTATTTAAGAGACAAAAACAAAAAATACATGAACTTTACATCAAAAATATTTTATACTGTTTTGTTTTTTTATTTTCAAAATAATAGTCGTCGATATAAATATATTCAAAAAAACACTGAATTTTTGCAAACAATATACACATTTTATTTTATTACGAGTGATCTAAATATTTAAGTATAGGTAAATTTATACGAAAAAGGCACAATGTAATTTCCCATTTAAATTTTTAACTTTCCGGTTATATGTCTCATATAAAAAAATTTTATTTCTCGGTGATACTAAATTTTATTGCAACAGTAGGTTTGGTAGGTTTTTCAAAATTGTTGTGCGCCAACCGCAAAGATTTTTCTAACATTTAATTTTTAAGATATTTTGCAAGAAAAAAATTCATCAAAATAGAAAAATACCAATCTACATTTGTCCTCACCTTCTTTTCGTTTAAAATTTCTATAAATAAAAAGAATTTTAATGTTGGCGAAATAAACCTTATAAAAAATGTTATTTTTGAGTTTTCTTAAATTGTGAACGTAGTTAAATACAGGGTGTTTCATATATCGTATGCCAAAATAAGTGGAAAGAAAGATCTGATCTAGACAAACAAAAAATTTAGTGCCAGTCAAAATTTTCTAAGAATCAGATTTTGTTACCTCTACTTTACTTGGACATATTGTACGTGTTTTGAAAGATAATAAGATGGGAAATTCGATAAAAATAATAATTAAGTTGATCAAAAGGTGAATTTTTGGAAAATGAAAAACATGTGAGTGTGTAGAAATTCGGGGATTTGGACAGGATATAGTGCGGGATCTTTAAATTAATTAGGGCCTTTTCATGATAAATAATCTCGTTGTTAACTGCGCCTTGGTGATCTAAGTGGACGCTAAAAAACACTTCGTGATTTCGCTAGAATTGGGCTGCTGTTCTGCTTCCTCCAGCTGTCGCAATCAAAAGAGAGCGGTCGGTAGTTAAATATTGATAATTACCGCTGATAACAAGTATTATCTCAAAAGTCTCCTCCGTGTATTGTAATGGTATGCGGCAGTGATGACATCAACACCCAACAATAGGCATAACAAGTCTCCTCAGTTTATTGCAAAATATACGGTAATGATGACAGCAATTGTAATGTTAGAAAAACGCAACAGAGTGTCAACATTGTTAACATATTTGGAAAGGACATTAAGATCAATTTTTGGCATGAGTTGGACGCGTACTTTGAAACAATCAAATATACGAATAACCCTGTAACTTCCAAACGGTTGAGATGCCCTGCCCCACTGACATATAATTTTTTGTGTATTCAGGTCAAATTTTTCGTTCCACTTATTTTGGCATATGATAAATGAAACACCCTGTATAAATGAATTCATACATATTTTTTTACATAGCGCAAACTTATCAAAGTGGCTGAAAACCTGTTATAAAGAACAAAACAAATATTGATTGATTTAAGTCGATTTAAACCTTAAAATTTTTATTGAAAATCATCCTCTTTCGTCGTCACAGTACAAATGGTTAAAAAAGTATAAGACTTTTGCAAATTACTTTATCTTAAATCCCTTTGAATAGAATTTTCTTGAATCTACCAAACGAATTTATTCTCCATGAATTGGCATTGATTCAACTTCTAAGTCTAAGACGCAGAGCAAAATGTTAAAAAGTTATGATTCCAACATTCATATTCTGAAGGATTATAAATTCTCAAACAATCTGGTTATCAAATTTCTCCAATATCTATCCATTTAACTTTTCGTCTAGATATTGTGAACGAATAGACATCGTGTTCATCGATTATTTCTCCTTTAGTTCCTATACACAAAATTTTACGCTAGAGATGAATAAATTTAATTTGGATAATTTAAAACCCCTATTCTCTGGTCCACAGGGACGAGACATTGGAGGCATTAAGCGATGCCCAGGTCGTGGCACCTGCAGCACAAACTGTTGATTTACATTCGGCTGACCATCGAAACTCATACCTGTACGTGTTCGATTATCAGACGAAATTCGGAGATTTTCCCCAGGTAAGCTGCAATTAAAATATATTGGAGAGGTGGAGTGTATGTGGAAGGTAACACAATATCCTTCTTTCTTGTTGCATGCTTCCAACACATATTTTGTGTACTGTCTCGGTCTGTGGATTTACGAAACAGCGCCAGGGATGCATCCATGGCGAGGATTTGCCGTACATTTTCGGTGCACCTTTAATTGGAGGGTTCAACCATTTCACCAGGAATTACACAAAGTCAGAAATTGGCCTCTCGGAAATTGTTATGCTCTACTGGTCGAATTTTGTCCGAAGCGGGTAAGGATTTAATTAAAATGTCTGCAGCTATAGACGCTGCGGGAGTATCTGTTAGACCTTACTTTTGGTACACTAATTATTCACTGTAACTTAAATCCCACCCTCTCTACCATCCGGATCCCGCCAATTTTGGCTATCCCGACTATCTCACTGGACCTGGTTTGCCATATTTTTTCCAGCAATCCTAATGAGCAGCTGGACAACGAGCATAGCAATCGGCAGGAGCGGGGTCGTTACAAAACTGTTGAGTGGACAGCTTACGAGAGTGTGCACAAGAAGTATCTGAATTTTGGTAAGTGCAGATACCTTGTTTTTGGGGTAGTTACCAGGGATTTCCAGGAATTCTGGTCATCCTGCGTAATCCAGGATGCAAAGTCATAAGGGGGGAGTTTTAAATAATTTCAGGAAAACTGTATGATTTATGCAAATATCTTCAGGTGCTTTTACCACCTACATTTTATGAAAATTTGAATGGAAAAGGGACAATTTAAAATTCTGTTGAATTTAAAATTTTGCGAGAAGATATTTGTAGAAAATGCAAAAGGTACCTACGAAAAGTTTACGTCTATATGTCACGAAAATTCTTTGAATTATAGACGCCTTCTTGTGGCTTTTCCATAAATTATTGCCAAAGTTGGTGTGGTTCTTAGAAATTTTGAACATTTTCTTGTTTCATGTTTCATGTTCTTTGAGGTTTATATTAAATTAGAGAAATATATAAATGGCTAACAAAATCAAAAATAAGTATTCAAAATTTATAGTCTATTTTGCATACGTGGGTATGTGTTTTCAAGAAATTTGTTTGTTTGACAATATGTTAAAATTTGTAAGAATGTAGAGATTAATAAATTTTTCAACTTTAATAAAATTAAATCAATGTGAGTATGCGGTAAGCTGTTGGAAATACCATAAAGCGGTTTATTAAAAAATTTTAGCTATAATTATTTTATTTTACTTCTGTATGAACTGTATTTCTAGGAATGGAGAGCTGATTTATTATTTCAACTCTCCATTCGAAGAAATAAAGGTAGAAAGCTGGAAAATTATTTCTAGGGACTATCAGAAATTCCTAGAATTAAACTTATACCAGTAATTAGTCATAATCAATCATGGCATTCTCTATAGGGAAAATTATATGTTTATCTGCATATCCCTTAATTTGCAATTTTCAGAAGATTTTATAATTATTTCTAATTTCTGAAGAAATTAACAAATTGATGTGATCTAAAAATTATTTTGAAATATGATAACTAAAACGTGTTGTCCTTTGGAAGCGGAAAAAAATATTTTATAGTCATTTCCAGCGAAACAGCCTTACAAATTTTTTTTTTTCGTATAATAATTTTCCCTAAAAGGATTGAATATTGACGATTTATTTTGGGAAAGTGATATTTCTTTAATTAATTATTTTCTGAGGATAATTTAAAATAGACATTCACCGTTCTTCAGCGGTTGAGCTATGAATCTATCTTTAAAAAAGTTAAACGACAAACTATTCGACGATTCAGCGCATAATCAGAAAGGCTAATTAAACAATAATAAAGCAAAAGGTATATTACGTTTTGTTAATTTAGTTTTACTTCTTTATAACCATTTTTTTTATATACATTTTGAGCGATTTAAGAGACACCCAGGGAAGGACTCCACCATTCTATCTCAGGACTAATCGAATCTTCCTTCGATATTTCGAAATTTGCTCTTCTTGGACTTGCGAATGAAATCTGACTTGAAACTGCTCGTTTAATTGCAATTTTACTGGTTTTCTCTTAATACATGCTCCTGAATTTCTTTACTTACTTTAAGCTAATGTCAATTTAACAATTTTCACTGGAATAATTTATTTTAAAATTCGAAGAGTCGATCGTTTTCCCCGATACTATGACTTTTCCCTATGGAATTAAAAAAGTCCAGCCGTCACATCGAATCTCGCGATAAGACCCAAAAACAAATGTTCATGCGTAATTATTACATCAAATCTAATCTTTTAATATTGATAATTTTATGGGCTTAAGAGCGTTTTAAACAGCATTGTAAAATATTCCTATAATTTTGCAAAAGCAGATGTGAGATGAGATGTGAGAACTCAAGTGTAATTTTTCATCATCTGTTTGTTTCATCTCCTCGAAGTTTTATTTTTCACTAATACGAAATATTACGGATTACCTATTTCTATAAAAATTTAATGTAAACGTTGAATACTCTTATTCAGATTTAATATTTAATAACTAAAGTGAAGGGAAATTACAGGAAATATTCTCATAATGAAGTGTAACTTCTGACTGATTTTTGTGTGAGATTATGCTTAATTTTTAATTGAAAGGATTTACCCCCTCTATCTCTCTATTTTGTGGTACAGGCAAGGTAATTTTGTGAAATGAGATAAAAATTCCTTTTTTTTTCCATTTTACAGATACAAAACCGAAGCTTAAAAACCACTACCGTGCCCACAGACTCTCGTTTTGGCTAAATTTAGTGCCAGATTTACATAAACCTGGCGGTGATAATGTGCCCTCGTCACATCATCAGCTTGAGGACGATGACTTGAGTGGTGTACAGCCAGAGGCGACAGTAAAACCCCTTAATCCTCCCGCCCAAAGGGATCCGCACTCATCCAATTACACGATATTTACGACACAGGTATTCTCGCTGCTTAACTTGTCATCGTCCGCCTCATCATCATCATTACATCATAGCAACAGTAGTAGATATAATCAACACAAAGTTCCTTTATCACAGGATCAAGATTTAATGGATGACCACCAGCATAGTACGAGTCCGCCGCAGGAGGATGGATTCGCGGCATATAGCACCGCCCTAAGTGTAACAATCGCAATCGGTTGTAGCCTCTTAATTTTGAATGTGCTCATTTTTGCTGGTGTTTATTACCAACGCGATAAGACGCGATTGAATGAGCCAAGAAATCATAAGAAACGCAATGAGAACGGACAAATGCCGAACAATATTTGCGGGGATCTTGAGACCTTAACGATCCATTCAAAAAGTGATCCAGCCACAATTCTTGGCCATCACCATGCCTTACAACATCATCAACTGCCACCGCCTGAATTTGCGGATATACCGCAACGTGCGCCCCCACCGCCGAAGCATCTTAAATCGGTGCCAGAGGGGACAATGTTGCCGCCACATGCCCTTCAAATGATTGGGAATCAGTGTGGAACATTAACTAAAAAAAGTTGCATGAAGCAGCCCCAAACGCAAAATTCTAGCAGTAGTAATCAAAATATCATGGACGAGCTGCGGGTGTGACACTAGCTTAGCGCGACCTACCTGTAAAAATAATAGTTGACCCGCGCGCTAAGCACCGCCAAAAAAGTCTGATTAATTTGTATTTCTTATAAAGAAATTAAAAATTAATCGGTACGGCCGGGCCCCAAAATCGGATAGGTGTGGGGGCCCTCCTCCCCCAAAAATGGAGTAAACATAAAATTTTATAATCTTGCGAAAATAAAATAACATCGCGGCCACAATTAATTCACTTTGTAACCTTTAAGTAAATGTTCAAGTGATTTAGGACCAATAAAGAACTCGAAGAAATTTTAACAAAAATTTAAAAAAAAATAAAAAGTAAATAAAAATTGTAGTCAAATCCTGCGGGTCTAAGGTCGTATAATTGTCAAAATCCAATCCATCTTTCAAAAAAAATGAAGGCGAATGAACGAATATGCAAAATAAATCACTAATGACCTAAAAAATCGGTGTAAAAATTAAAGAAATTGTTAGTTTTAAAAACGACTAGGGCCAGGGCGACCAGAAGCTGTATAAAACAAAATCTGTAAACTTTTAATGCTAAGGGTGTATGATCATTCTGTACGAACCATAGAGGACTGTAGCTATGTTATAAATATATATAAAAAGGTATTGAGGTAACTAGGAGTGGATTAGAAAAATTAATTAATTCAGCGTGAACGTCTAAGTGGAGATGCTCGTTAGGAAAACTTTTATACTGTACAAATTAAAAAAAAAAGAGAAAAAAAGAAAGAAAAAAGATAAAAAGAAGATATTTTTAACAAAAAAAAACCAATTCATAGGGCAATTATGGGTTAGGCGATGTCATTTTTGCGTAATTATTTTCTAATTTTTGTACTATTAAAATTTATGTTTTATTACTCGTTAGTGCAGAATTTGTTCGAGTCAACAAAGGTGGTTTGGATTAACGTCCTTTTTGAATTTATCAATTTCAACATTAACTATAATTCTAAAAAAACAAAAACTACTCCATATATCAACACCATATGTGCAGAAAAAAGTGACCACCTTTGATATCTCACATAAACCGAGATTTTAAATCCGAATCCGTTTCGGTATCGATGCAATCAAACTTTCCAAAAATGTATTTGAAATTTGTCTCTAAACTTCGTATATTACAGTTCAAAATTGGTCTAATTTATGAAATTTCCCTAAACAATTAAAATTCTATAAATGCTCGATCGGATTTAGATCGAGGTTTTGAGCAGCCCAATTTTTGAGCATTCTAATTTTTTTCGTACAAAGCCAGGTACTAACACAAGCTGGGCGCATTATCTTGCTGCAAACTGTACAGTCGGGATGTGGAGAGATTAGATATACTCGATAATTAGCTGGATTGTAAAATATATTTGTATTCTTCCCCATTTATTTTGACTCCTTTTTTCACGTGATACAATTTCCCAAAATCCTCTTTTGTAAAACAACCCCATAACATACCATTCCCAAGTTGTCTTTTGATTTATTTTGGCGGCATTCCGGGTATAGCTTTTGTTTCCCAGGTCTTCAGATATATTTTGGGGTCTGTCAGATTTTAAACAAAATCGCTATTCAACAGACCAAATAATTTTACTCCAGTCCGTTTATTTGTGTTCTTTGTGTTTTATGAAGGGTTTTTAACACTGGAACTTTCCGCCAACTATAGTTTTTGAAATTCTGTTCATTTAATAGACAATTAAATAGTGAATCGGCTTTCGCTTTCACCGCTTGAGAGGCGAAAATCTCTTGAAAGTTGAGTAAAAGTTTTCTGTTTATTTCGTATCTCTTCATACTTTAAAGAATAAACGTCTTTTTCACTCAATTTTTGGGGTCTTTCTGATTCTGGGCGATTTTCTAGTCTTTGTTCCTTCTTGTAAACTGCAATTATCCTTTGCACTCCGCTTTTACTCCTCATAATTTTAACAATTTCCTTCTGAGATTTTCCAGCATGGCTTAATCCAATAACGATTCCTTTGTCACCCTCATCTAGCTGAGATTGTCTGGAGTTAACAATTTCATAATATAATTATTATATTAAAATTTTAAATCCAAAATGAAAAATGGGATAAATATTTATAGTATGAAAAAATTAGGGATATGTGCAATAATTTGGTCAAAATTGCGAAAGTGTAAAAAGGATCAGAAAGGATAATCTTTTAATACACTTAATCTCCCTATTCTTTACGAAAACCAAAAGTATATTGTAAAAATGTAATTCTAAACTTACTTTGGTTGCGATGGCATTGTTTTAAAAAATATGTTACTTTTGAACTAACAACTTGCATCTTTTTTTGGTGGTCACACATTTTTTTGCATATACGGGTATGTGTATATAAAAGAAAAGTATAGACAAATATTAAAAACGAAAGCAATACAAGCGTTTTCGAATTAGAATTTTTAGAGTTACTACTTTTCTTAAAGTGGTTGATAAATGACCAAAAATATAAATTATGATTTTTTGAATTTACATGAAATTTACTGCCACTTGAGCCCTATTATCCTATCCTCTATCGTTTTCGAGGTAGTCAATTTTAATTGATTATAGCAGCGCCTTTTATCGGTATTCATTTTCTCAATTTCAAAAGAAAATAAGGTGCATTTTTTACAAATTAATGGTGGTTTATCTTGAAAATTATAAAAGGTAAGGTATACCATAAATTTGGTCTTAACTTTAACGTAACAATTTAAATCTTTTCGTTTAATACAATAATTATTTTATTATTTTAAATTAGTGAATTTCTTAATAACGAAAGAACACAACAATCAAACCACCTTTGCTATATTTAAGAATTAATCAAATTTTTTTAAAAGAAGAATAATTACAAAAAAAAAAATCTTAAAAAGACTGAATTGCATGAGCATAGTAAATGTAATAAATTAAAAGAAAAAACAAATGCGGGATAAGAAGCACAGAGAAAAATTAGAAAAAAAAACAATTCCTTTTTAAATAGAACAAAATACAAAATATATGAAAATATCTTGCTAAAATCCCAATATCGTCTTTGTTATCTTCTCATTAGATAATTTCTTGTTAACAAAGAATTAACATAAAGCAAAAATATAACTTGAGATTATATTTTCTACAAACTAACAAGAAATAACTCAAAAATTTCAAACATTTTTTATTCTATAATAAAAAGAATATTATTTACTTTTCTAAATTACACCATATTTGTTCGAAAATTTGAAAATGAAAAAGATTTTTTTTATTTAAAAACTTTAAATTCATTAGATTAAATGAAGAGAAAAAAGGTGAAGTTTTTTTTTAATAAAAAACAAAACAAAAACTCGAGAAAAAAAAAAACAAAAAATTAATAAAACTTTGTATGATTGCTGTAAATATCGATAAATGAGAGAAATTTTGAAAAAGAGAATTAGTAAAACTAATTATCACTAAAATACGAAAAGGAAAGAAACCGAAGTTATTGAGTTATATATAAGAAAAATAAAAAGTTTTAAAAATTTATATCTTGAGTGTTTTAATTATGGGTGATTACGTCAAAATCATACTCGATGATTTTGATGAAGTGTTGTTTCAACACTTTAAGTTTTATGATTTTGTTAGAGGTACTAAAGTTTGTTTTTAAAACATTTGACCGCGAGTTAATGCACATAATTTTGCTACTTATATTTAATATAAAGCAATCGCTCTTCAATAAAAATTTAATTATTGGTACGTCTATACCACAAGGGCAGTTTGATAAGTCAGTGACTTTTTGAATATCCCGCGCAATAATTTTAAATGCAAAACTACTCCCGTCAGTTGCCATCTATTTTACTACTACAATTCAATTTTATTTTACCAGAAGAGAAGTTTAACAAATTAAAGCAAACAAGTGAATTTATGTTAGGGTTCCGTATGTCCGAAGAAAAACAAACGGAACCCTTATAGGATCACCCGTACTCGTATGTCAGTCTGTCTGTTCGTCTGTCACTGCCAGTTTGTTTCGAACCTACTGGACTGATTAGGTTGAAATTTGATACACATATGAATTTTTGTAACCCAAACACGGACGTGTAACATAAATGAATGAATTTTGAATATTTGGGGGCACTTTCGAGGGACTAAATTGAAATATTAAAAAAACAAAAACCTTTTGCAAACTGTATGGTGTGGCCGAGTTTATTGTGGGGGTCTATATAAAATTTTAAAATAAATAAGAAATAATAAAACAAAATATATGAAAATTGACCTTTTCCGGCTCCCCTACCTCCCACCTCTCTCTTATCTCCGAAATTACTGAGCCTAAACTTTTGAAAAAAATACAGAAAGTAGTTTTTTATTTATAGATTACAGGAAAGCTCTCCATGCGAGTTCAATTCGAACTTGTGCGGTTTTTTTTTATATCAAATCTTACATCTATTTCAAAATAAAATTTGAAAATAGGTATAAAATTTTTATTGGAGATTAATAATCAATACTTACCATTTACTTTTTAAAGATTATTTCATGTAAATGTTGGCCACGACTATGTTTCAGGTGGTCCATACGAGAAGTTGAATTTTGAGTGACTTTTTCGAGCATAGCCGATGGTATCTTACCGATAACACGTATGATGTTATCTTCTAGTACTTGAATCGATGATGGTTTATCGTCATAAACAAGAGATTTAACGTACCCTCACAAAAAGTAGTCCAACGATGTTAAATCGCACGATCTAGGCGGGCAATTCACTGGTCTAAAACGATTAACCTATTGCGAAATGAATTTGGTGAGCAATACATCATTCTTTCGTTACATTTCTGCCTATTTTTATTAAATTCTACAAAATCATATTGTTTTCAAATATTTTAAAATAACATTTTTGTTATTAATTTAAACTTAAGCAGTAAACGTTTAAAAAGTTTTAAATGAAAGGTAAAATATGTCAGTAACCATGGTGAATTATAAAAATATATTCCTTAAAATTCAATAGACCGTAAATATTTACGTTATTTGCACATGGCTTAAAATCGATATTATTTAAAATACTCTTTTTAAATAAGAATATCTGCTCGTGCGTAATTTTGAGCACGAAAATCTAACGATAGGATGAAAGTATTACATAAAAATATTTTACGTGACATTTTTCCCTGAACCTGTTCAATAGCTGAAAACACACTCGACCTTAAGTTTATTGGTTAGAAGGGTGTGATGAAAATTAATCAAAAAGCCCTTCGTATATAAATCACAAAGTGCATAAAATCTATTTAAAATAATAAAAAATATTTTAAGTTACGACCTCGACCTCGATTTCGCTCGGTTAACTCAACATTTGAAGTAATATTCGTCAGGGGGGTGTCTGAAGCGAAACCGTTTTGTGCCCCATCATCCCCTGGTATGTCTCCAAAGACTAAATTTGAGCCGTTTTGCACCTGAATATGTTTCACCTACATCATTCCTATGAAAAGGAGTACGTTGAGAACAAAACAACTTCAGGGAACCGCCCCCATAAGAGTCGGAAGAAGTCAGTACTGTCGAGTTGTGGGCAAATATGGAATAAAATATGCAAGTGAACAAAACAAATCTAAGCATACCCTCCCCATCCTGTGCACCGATGTCCCCATTCCTGTAAGCTACTTAATTATGCATTAATTCAGCGCATTAATAACATTGCTATTCCCGGCAGCGAAATCTCATTATGGCCACATGTTTTCATAAATACGATTTAATTCCCCGCTGATCGCACAGGTCCTTGAGGTGTCCGCCCTTTCCGCCTAGGTAAATATTTCAATTAAAACAGACTTATGGTAAATTAGGGGCAGGGAGCGTACATTGGTGCGACCGTGTTAAAGGCGGTGCCACTTATTAAGCCAAACAGAAAGTCTGATTAAATTTTGATGGAAGACAGATAACGAGTTGTCCTTGACACAGCTTGTTTTTTTTTTTTTTTTACTCTAGCTCCGGCAAAATTTCAGGTAGTAACTAACTGGAGCAGCTTAAATCTTTCTGGGGAAAATGATTCCCGCCACATGCTCCCATGGTAAACGTTTGTTGGTACCCGGGGATGGCTGGGGGATGCTCAGAGTGAGAGGGGGCCCTCTCGAGATGACAGCGCCAATCCAGCAAAAATCGATAGGACGGGTTATGCGCTCTTATACCCGGGCAAGAATCTGAGATTCGTCGTTTAAACGACGGACTCAACGATGCTAGAGATTTTTGATTCTGGATTTCTCTGACTCAGGAGAATTGAGCTAGCCCTAAAGAACAAAGATACACTGTCTAAGGGATATTAATGCGGTGGAAAATCAATCACACCCCCCGCCTGAGGTGATGAGTGCTTTCTTGATTTCCACCCACTTTCATCTGCTGCTCCCCCCCCATCCCAACCCCTCATTTCCCATCATACTTCTTTCCTCTATCGCTGGACAGGCGGACCACGGAATTGATTGGAAACGCTTTCATTTTCCTCCATCCGATCCGTTTTATTTTTTCTAGCTGCTCTTTTAGCCATCACTCAAATGATGTCAACGTAGAGTGAGCAGATTTTCGTTTTTTTTTTTTTATACGTTTTAGTACGTCCAAAGATTGGAAACATTTCTCGGGCTGAGAACTGAGGCTGTGATTTATTAGCCACTGAATTATGTTTACTCGCCTGCCAGGACTACTCTACGGGAATGAGTGATGAAGTACCATTTTGGTATAAATTCCATCTACCTCCTCGACATAAAAATAAAGAAAAAAAAAATGACCAATTGAACTTCATGTTTGTGCTGAGGCTGTTCTTTTTGGCATAGAGTCACCATCGAACACACAAACGTAATAAGTGTTTTTGGTCCATGACGATACCCACCCTCATCCACCCAATCACCAATCGCACGGAATAGAAGAGTAGCGCCCGTCACCGATTCCGGTGATGCCTTTTGAGCCGCACCCTTCCGGTATTGTCAGAGGGAAAAGTGCTTATGACGCACAACAAAAGCACCACCCCTTTTCCCAAAAATTTCTCGAAAATAAATGAATAATGGAAGGACTCCGGCGGACTCTGAAAGGACATCGTACGTCCGTCGTCAGGTTCGGTATTTAAGGAGCATATAGGCGAAAGGGATGTGCGTATTGTGCCCAATTTGTAATCATTCCTACGAGGAAGCCCATTGTTAAATTTGTTAAAGGATTAAACCGTTTAAAAAGCCACTCAGATGAGAGGGACACAAACGGGACAATGTTGAGGATGAGGTGCTAGCCTTGGTATTAACATTCAAAGGAGCTCCCGGTTAATTTTGTCCAGGTTCGGCAAAAATTGGCACAGGAATCGAATCAGAGTTGGGACTAACATGACGGTGGGTAGGGACACTGAACGGTTAGAGGAAGACATTAAAATTCAATAAACGAAGGTGGGTCCACGATTTTTGCTGTTAAGTTGCATTGGAAAAAGGCAATTTAGGGATTTTATCTGGGAAATTGACTGTTTAAAAGGCTTGTGGAAAGGAAGAGACGAAGACAAGGTGACTGGCGACTTAATGTCCTTTTTTTTTTTAAAAGGACGGTTTGAAGGAAAATTCCCAAAATATATTACTAAATAAATAGGAAAGACATAAAACTTTTGTAACAAATAGTTATAAAATTTTAAAGGTTCTAGAAAATAATTTCAATTAAGGGTAGTAAGAATTACATTCTTACCTTAGATGAGTTTAAGTAACCTTGACCTTTTTGATATGTTTTATTGTTTTGTATATCGAATTCTGTAACCTTTAGAATATTTAAATTCGGCATATCGATAGAGTTTACTAACCGGCATATGTTACCATAATTGTAATCTAAAAAAAGGTATATTCTTTTTATATTTTTGAAGCCTATAGGCAACTTTGTGTCAAAGTTGTGAGGTATTTTACAGCAATCTGGCCAATATCCATTTACTAGACCATTTGGTCTATCAATGTGAAAATTTGTCGCGTCTTAAGGAAAGAAGTGCTTTTGATTATTGGAAGATATATACGAAATTTTAAAAATTATTCTTACTTGATGTAAGTGTTCTGCCATATGATTGCGAGCAAAAGAAGACTACGCTTCTACGTCTCTTAATTGTTGCGACGGATGAGATGAAATTTTAAGGGACATGGCAAATTCTTCTCGCGTAATATTTATTTTGTCCTTTATAAGTCCTGCTACCATAGCTGTCCTTTTTATTTAAATAATTTCTAACCACATGGTGGGATCTAATAATTTTTTGAGCAATATCCCTTTTTAATAGATCTTGACTCCAAAAACCACGTATTGACTATTTTACTTTTTTAAATGCCTCTATCTGTTGAAACAGAGTGCATTTAAGTTTTAAATTGTCCACTTTGGTGGATTTTGTGCAGAATTTCTTCAAGACTATTAAATTGCAGAAAATCTCAAATATTTTTAGAATATTTTTCGAAAATTTTCCATCTATTTACCTGGATAAAGAGAAGAATGCACCAATTACATGTTGTGCACAACCCATTTGGCCATTTTTGAGTAAATTGCAACTCCAGTGCATACCTAGCCGGGGGAATTTCCTCCGTTTATACGCCCGACACAGGGAGCCCGGGAACTGATGTGTTAATCTTAGCACCAGTCCCAATCCCCATGAATTACAAAGAAATACCTCAGAAGGTTCACCCTCCCGAGAAGCATTAAAATTTTCCTGCTCGATGGTGCAAAACACTGTGAATAATTTGTGCAACATTTATGCCATCACGAGCAGCACCTTGCTCGAGTGGATTTCCAGGTGGGCTCTGGGAAGACGAAGGTATCAAAAGCAATGTGCATGAATGCAAATGCAATCAGAGTATGTTGGCTGCTTCTAATGAATGCTCTGAATATCTTCTTCACCTATGAATAGTGCGGAGAAGATATGGGAGGGGGAGGGAGGGGGGCTTCAAAAGAATGCGAGAACTCCTCTCATCTATCCTGAACTGCGGCGCTCCTGGCCCAAAAGTGTGCGATACCGCATGGCGCAATTATACATTCAAATTGATTGATTGATCCGATTGCACCCGGGGATGGTAATTTTCCCCTTAGAGGATTCCTTGGAGTGCAAATTTTTCAAAGGGATCATTAAGAAGACACCACCGGAGGAGGGCTAATTGTGTTCGCTGGCATTGTTTCCGCCCAGTTTCTCTGTTGGCTAAACGAATTTCAATTGCCTTTTGTTCGAAATGATTTTCATTTTGTCTCCGGTATGCTTTCATTTGTCGAGCAAATCATTTTATATGTTCAGCTCAGTCTGACAGAATTTTCTGATTTATTTTATGAAATACCTCCGAATTTCTTCCATGCGCCGGCACAAATGTCCAAATAAATATTTATCCAAGAACCATTAAAAATCAATGCCAGAATATTTTACCTCACTGAAAATTTTAATTATTAAAATGAACAAAAAACTCGCTCAGCATGCTTCCATTTTTATATACTTTCATAAAAAAAAAAAATTGTCTGGATTAAAGTTGACTTAAATGAAGATAAAGGAAAATCTCATTAATGTGACCCGGTCACAATCTAGCAAGGCAGTCTCTCATACCGCGAAGAACCGGACAAAATGTGGGGAATGGAAAAGTATCCTGCAGCTGTTTCCAGATGCTGCAGTGAGATGACGAACGATAAGAGCATTATAAATTGCTCTAACTCCTTAATAACTTAATTGACGGCTACATTGTTCGAATGTAATTAGCTAAGTTAATTCCCTTTTCCAAGTGTGTCCCGCCTAAAACAAAAAAAAAAAAACAAAAAGCGTTTCTGAGCATCTTGGCGTGAAATTGAGACAAAGAGCTTCTTGATAATTACTTGATAAAGAGACTATGCGAAATTTTGAGAAATAATAGTGCACGAAATATGAAACTTTGATTAATTAGTTCCGAACCGTCACTCAATTAACTATAGTAGAATAATAAATTTCTCTAAGACCTTAGTTAATAATGAAAATTATTTACCTTTAGAAGATAATCTTATCTTTCAAACTTCCATATAAGGAAAGTTTTAATTAGCTTACTATTACTACTTTATGCAAATAATGCAAGAAGTTATTGTAAATTTTTTAAAATGGCATAAAAATTTAAGTTTTGAGTTATAAATTTATTTTAAGAAATAAACATACAACCCCTGTTCATCGCATCAAAACTTTCTTGAAATTCATTCGTTTCTTGTTGCTAAAACATAAAGGAAACACCTTAATCCTTCGCGGTCATATTAAATTTAGACTGGCTTATCTCGAATTGATAGTAGCACCGGATTGGTTCGTGAATAGGTTCCTTAGACATTCAGAGAAATTATAAATGGATAAATAGATGAATATAATATAAAATTTTTATGGTTCTTTGCTATAGTGGCTAAGAGCAGACATACGCCCGGAAAGGTAAAAAAGGTTTGCTGGTTGCGAGTAGACATAGCACCACAAACGATTAATACTTAGTAGGATTACCCTTAGCACTTATTCATTCTGGCATACTTTCATAGCATCGCTCTATCATTTCTTTAATTACGGAGCTATTTTCCCACATATCTGTAATATTTTGCTTTAACATAGTTAGTGTAGGATTAGGACAGGAATAAACTTTGGATTTCAGTAGACTCTAAACATTTGCAATTGCAATTTTAAATCGGAGGTATTACTTGGGGAAGGAAGAACTGGAATATTATGGATACTAAAAATGTTTTTTATTGTTCAGGCAGTGTGGCAAGGTATATCATCCTGCATAAAGGTGTCAGAAAGACCACAAGTTTTTAAGTAATTTAAAAGCGATATTAGAATGTCTTTGATGACCTCTCTGTACACACACATCCTGGTTATCTTACCTTTAGGTTCGCTTCGTATGAGCGTTTCCTTAGCGTCATTGAAGATATATCGATCCCTTCACGTTGTAACTCTTGATACAAACTATTAAGGAATACGAAATAATTTTCGATAGCCTTAAGGACAATTCTCCGGATTTTTGAATAACGCAAATGCAATAAATTTTAAAAATTGATTATGAAATGATACAAGTCAGTTACTGTGTTTCAAAGTAAATTTGACTTGGGTTAGCTTTAGTTAAAGTTCTATGAAATCCAGAGTTGAATTAAGTTTTGGTTAGCCCAGCTAAACTTAACGAAAAAGTCGAAGTTAGTTGAGTTATTGTAGTTTTATTGTTTCTTGATTAAAAATGGCATTTGCTTCTAGTAGGGCTTTTTTGCCTGAGGAAGAATGTTAATTTCCTATCCAAATATTTATATAAATTTCAATAAAAAGGGAATGTACCAAATCAAAAGCTGTTAAACTAATCCAGTTACATTGAAATGAAAAGGGTTAACCTCAATTATTTTAAACTCCACAAAAAATCAACTTAAACTTGAAATTACCATAAACTCATGTTTTTGAATTTAAATTTTAAAATTTTTGCATTTTATCGATTTCAGTAAAATTGCATCAATGTTAAAAATTAGTTCTTTTCAGTATAAGAAGTAAGGAGAAATATCAAAAAAATGGCAGGAGGTATTTGCAATTTAATTATTTTTTTCCTCTAGATATTGTCCCCTTTCCTACGCAACGGATAGCAACTCATTGAAATCCAGTAGAAGGACTCCAGTCGCTTCGTATTTGCGACAAAAGCAGTTCGATTATCGAATTACAGAAAAATCCAGCAACTTTTCAATCCACCAGCATCAATGCCGAGTGCCGCCGCAGTAATTCCTTAATTTTCGAAAGAGGTTCCCTCCTCATTTTTGGCTGGTGCCAGAGAAATGGCTTTATTTCAACCACCTCACGTTTTCAATTGTATCGGGCCGGGATGGGGAATTTATCTTTTTCTCCATTTTCCACATATAATGGGAGCACTCCGGGAGACCCATAGATCCCAGGGACTATGCTGGAGCACAGACCTGCTTTCCTCTATACTCGGAGCAAAGTCTCTAGCATCGGGCGCGCAAGCATAAAAATTAGATTTCGCCTCTGTTTGCACTCCTAACGAGAATCCAAAACCAGACGTGACAGACACCTCTTTCTGGATGTGATACTCCTGGATTTCCCGGCTATTATTTTCTCCTCCCTGAAAGTCCCTCGATAATTTGATTTCGATTTTTCTGTTGTGCTTTTCTGACTTGCAAATTTTTTTTGTATTTTATTTTTTTCTTCTTTTTTTTTTTTTTTTTTGTGCGGTTCTCCACTCCTACCACACTACCAGGGCACATCCAGAGCCCAGGATAGTCTGGATGGAGGTAAGAACTCTCGAGCGTTCTGGAATAGTTCGGGATAGTTCTTTACAGACCAACAACTATGCGGGACTAATAGCAATTGCAATTACTGGGGGCGGTCTGGGGACCAATTAAGAGATAACTGCTTTTTGGTAGCTTCAGCCGCAGGAGTGACCCATTTCTAATGTTTAAATTTAGTTCTGGTAGTGCTGATGCTGCACTAGCTCCTCTATATATATATATATTATTTTTTTCGATCTCCACCTCAGCTCCAGCTGGATGCTGGAGGTCACCTTAATTAGAATTTACAGGGACCACTTACTTCCAGGCCAAAAAATTTATTTCCTTCTTTCGTGCTGGCAAAGTTGACGGCAAAAGAGCTCTCGGCGTTGTGAACTTTAGGGAATTGTTTTCGGGCAGTTGGCTGGTGGGCCCAAAGTAGCCCCATGTTGCTCCAGTGGTCCATTTTTTTTGGAGGGCATAAAATATTTTTGTTGTTTTGAAAATTTTATTAAATAAAACTAAAGATGGCTAAAGTCGGCCAGAGATTCAGAAATCGTCCACTTTTGAATCCATCTGCCGTAGGATAAGAACCTTTAGGAGTACCTGTAAGAATAGGGCAAGGGCTCTTCTGAAGATGCTTCATCATGTATCTGAAAAATATGTGTGTACGGCTCTACTTCTTTGAGAGATATACATAAAGATAAAGCTCTTAATGTCCTTTCATCCATGAAGATTCAGGAATGATTTCGAGCTCTTCAATACGTTTCCACCTACCATCTCTGAACCTATGATTTATTTTTTTTTTCCTTTCTCTTTTTGTATAATCGGGCAAAATCTGTTTACAGATTTCGGTATAACGACGATATGCTCTTAATACGCTCTGGCTGGCCGGAATCATATTGCTGGTAGAGCTGGGAGCAGTAAAAACATGAACTGAAACAACCTCTGCATTACTCACTGTTTCCTCTCGTCCTGCGGGATTCGTATGGACCGGAACCAGGCCCTAATATCATCGTATCCTCCACATATGTCCTGTACACATGTCGTCCAACTACCGCCGTTTTATACCAATTTCTCGCAGATATCACGAGGTGAATGTCTGTTTATTTCCTCGAAAATTTTGTTACTCACCAAGGAGAGCTGTCGCAATGTCCTTGTTGTCCTGAACCAACCCCAAACCCCTACTAAGTACTATTTCTCGTTGTCGTCGTCGCCGTTTTCAACTTATAGGATTGAATGAACGAATATGTTTTCTAAGGAAACGGACTTTTCCCAAAGCTTGTTTTGTAATGAAAATTTTGGTTTGTTAGGTATCCCTCCTCCGTTTTCTGAACTGAACCAATTCGGTCTGATGCATTTGCTTTTGAGTCTCTTGCCTGCCAGAAATTCCCAAAATACAAGATAAATATGGAGCCATGAATGCCACAGATCCAACTTCTAAATTTCGGTACAAAGAATGTTACTAATTTTCCCATTGTTTTCACGAAATATTATCTTTTTAAGGGGAAACCAACCAGAAATTTAATATCGTTAAATAAATAATTGGACCTTTATCGATTTCCTGACTGTTCTGTTGCCACAGTTATGTTTATAGACGGCGTAATTTTTGTTGGAATGCTTTTGATATTTATTATTATGTTCAAAAATATGTATAACTTTAATCAATGATGTTTATATTAACAACATTCAAAAGCAGGGTTTTTAAAATAGATTGGATTTATTGTTTTAAAAAAGTTTATGTGGCTTTTAAATTGATCTTGTTTTGAATAAAGAAATATAATGAACTGTATATTTAAATCAAATTTATAGACTGTTTTATACGAATACGTTATAATTTGATTTAAAACTCGCACTATCATGACAATTATTTATTTTTTGCCCACATACTTCAATTCGGTTTACATAAAAAAAAACTGTGTCCATGTGTCTTCTACACTAAGAAAAGAGTTTAGTTAAATAAAATAACTAAGTGAATTTATTTAAAATATTTTTTTAAAAGTATTTGGTCATCATTAATAAATTCAGTAACACTAAACGCGTAGTTAATTATCAGGCGAGTCACCAAAATCATTTATTTGGGCATATTTAATTTAAATAAAATTTAATTTACACTTAGGAAACAAATCGAATAGTTGAAGTATTTGCAAAATTAAGTGATTAAAAAGATTATAACTATAGTACATAGAACTAAACGAATACTTTAATTACCAATTTAGATTTTTACTATTATTAAGTTTTCTTTTTAAGAAGATATTGATTTAATTCGATTAACATATGTAAACGATTAGCTCGATGAATAGGCATAGACTGTTGCCATACTATGTGATTTAGTAATAGTTCCCAAATCTCGGTTGACATAAACCTGCATCGGTTTGTTTCATTATTGTCATACATAAATTATAATTTTCACCTCATAACGAAGCCGATGCTTATGCTGTTGCATAGTTAAAAATAAATGGGCCTTACTTTAAACCTAATTATGCAATCTATCTTATTACTGATTCTTTAAATTCGGGTTATTACGAGTATAATTTTGAATAGTAAAAATGCGGTTTTTCATTATATACAAAACCTATTCGACTATTGGGTTTGATGATCACATGTAGAGGTATTTAATTACAATACCACATTATTTTACAGAATATGTTAGATCTATTAATTTTCATACATCAATAAAATCGTCGAAATCAAGTGTTCATAAACTGCATGTGACACAGAAAGAATGCTTTGTTGTTTGCTGATTTTACTACCCTTTTTAAATTGAAAAAATATTGTTAGAACACGCCTTAATAACCTTCATATAGCTTTTTATTTTAGGAATTTTTCGAGCTACTTTATTTTGCAATTCAATTAAAATAGCTCCCTTGTTATTTAACCGTCAAATCTTTTTTCGTTCTTTTTTAATGGCTGAATTAACCACGCAATTATATATTATTTCATTACATATAAAATTTGCCACAAAATTCATTATAAACGTTTGTTTCCACAAAATGTTATCAAAATCCGTGATATGTCTTAATTTAAGCCAAATTCAAAAAGGTCTAAAGCTAAGAATCTTTTGACGGCAAATTGTTTGTCAGCAGATTGACAATCATCTGCATGAGCAAAAATCAGTCAACAACATTGCAAATGTCGAGTTATATAACGTTTCCGAAAACGGCTTTAACTGAATGTGCTCAATGTATCTTATAATTTTTGGGAGCTCTGGTAGATTAACGCGGTTGTTAATACGCTGTCATACTGTCTTAAAAGTCTATGGGTTCGAATCCTACGCATAACCATGGTCTTCTACGATACAAGCACAATGGGTCAATGAGTGCAATGGACAACGTTTGAACGCTTGAGGCTACGCGTTTCGTCTACTACAATGATAATAAATAATAATCTCATAAATTAGGACAATAGACTGCAATATTAGTAATTCTTTTAATTTTATGTATACTCTAAAGAATTAAAGAAAATAATAATTTCAAATTTATTTCTGAAAGGTATTATTAAATTGGCTAAATCATATATGCTATTGAGTCATTAACATAATTGTTTCGTTGAACTAATAAATGAATTGATAGTCAAAATATCAATTTCTTGCAATAAAATGATTTGGTTATTATTACTAAGTTGTAGTTTTAACTCAAAACAAATGTCCGAACTATGGGATTGTTTTGGAAAAACTAAAGATTTAGTTCGCCATATACAACTATTATTAAATCTCTTTAAGAATAACTAAATTGTTTTCCCAGTGTAAGAATTACAAGAAAATTTAAGTATAATCCCAAACCCAATTGACGAGCCCAAACATTTTCGAATATACTCCATTACCCAGCAATTAGATTTTCAGTAAGATGATACCTTCATTACTAGGAGTATATGATAGGTCATAGACCTACCGTACATACGGTAGGTTCAACGTAATAAATACAATATATCTGCAAATAATCCCTTTTCTTTGCGCACCAAAAAACCTGTATAATTGTAGAAAATTCTGTCGCATCATCATAGAAAATGTTCAGAACGTTCATCCACCCAGAATTTGATCTCGAAGAGCAAAAGAATTTTGTAAAAGTCTCTTTCGTTGGTAATGAATAGAAATGTTCTGCAAGTAAAGCGCCTTATTTTCACAAAATTTGCTTAAAACAAGATATTTTCGCCTGAGACAGGAGATGACGCTTTCAAGTAGCTGATGCTGTCATTTGGGATTTTTGCGTGGGTAAGACACGGAGTTTGCGAGAATGGAGGACCACTGGGATCCCTGTCATATGCATATGACAAGTATTTTCCAATCGAATTTCATTTGAATCTTGCATGGATAACGAGCTCCATCAGTATTTCTTTTTCGTTAAGAAAATGTTCCTTGTTAGCGCAGGTGTTGGGGCTTTTGAACGATACACAAAGTTTTGACGGTTGACAAATGATATCCGACGAAACGTAAGGTTGTATCTTACACCATCACCTTAATGTTATTGTTATTTTTGTTGTTATTTTATGGGGATAAAGAAAATTTCAAAGCACACGTATTAAGATGTGCCGGGTTTGTCAGAGAGGACGATAAATTTATACAATTTTCTATCTGGAGTTATCATATAAGTGTTTCATGGCTTCTTCCTTTTACACTTAGGAAGTTGACTTTTTCTTTTGGGGTCTTATGAATGACTTGTAAGTCAGCCGCCCTCTCAAGATTTAGATCTTTATTAATTTGTGTACCCTAAGTAAAATAAGTTGGAAGTTCATCCAAATAAAACACTTTTGGATAGTACCTAATTTTTATAGGGCCATATTTAGAAGATTATAAAAAGGGATGAAATCATACAATACTCCACTATCTAACTTTTTTATGTGGTAGTTATATATAAATTAGAATATAAATTGCAGAGTGCCCTTCTTTATGTGTTAATTTTTAGAATTTATTTAATTAAAGATTCAGTTTTTCTCTATCTTGAAAACTTAGAGTTCGTACAGTAGGGTTATATGGGTTAAAAAAGCTTAAAAATGATGAGCTTTATCATTCAAAACGTTCCAATCGAATTCAAAGCAGCTTTTCGGATAAAAATTTGTTAATAAAGTTCTTAAAATTTTCATAAATTTACTTTAGTAATCTTTGACTTTAATTAATTTTTTCACACATAACATTAAAAAATAATACGAATTGATTTTTTTAATTGAATTCATTTAGGTCTTTAAACGTAAGAATTAATTGAAGTCAAAGGTTACTAAAAATGAATTTATGAAAATTGTAGGAATTTTATTAGGGAATTTTCATCCAAAAAGGGCTTTTATAAGCTCCTTTCGATTCAATTGAATCGTTTTCAATGATAGGTCACTATGTCTTTATTTAATAAAGTATGATAATATTAAATAAAATTTATAAACTATGAATAAATCTTTTTTTAATAAATTTCTGATCATGATGATAAACTAAATATTTAAACTCTATGGATCGCTAAGTGCTTTATATTTTATTAATTGGATTATGAAACAAACAGGAGAATTTACCATTTCAGTTATATGTAGAAGAATTTATAGCAATTTATAAATAATTTAAGGATATTACTTGTTGGGACTTGGTTATTTGATAATAAGTTATTTAAACATTGTAAACCATCCATCTCCGCTTTCCTAGAGTTATACTCTCCTTCAAAACCATGTCAATCCACATTACCTAATAATGATGATGAGTACTGGACATGTTTAATTAAATTTAAATGGGCTAAACCACGAATAGCTTTTGCTTATTAACTCCCCCACATATCGACATTTCTAACACACGCAAATGCCGCTATTGTTACTAAACTTAGATCGAAACCCATTATCGGGTAATAATTGCGAACTATCTGTTTGTTCAGTAA
This sequence comes from Philonicus albiceps, assembly GCA_963969385.1. Classification (NCBI taxonomy): domain Eukaryota; kingdom Metazoa; phylum Arthropoda; class Insecta; order Diptera; family Asilidae; genus Philonicus; species Philonicus albiceps. Next base: position 3,079,103 of record OZ017772.1, on the reverse strand, counting down.
ACACCGTGACCATCTCATGAGTTCATTGAATGGTGACCCGCGGAAGCTCTATGCATTAATCCTTTATGACGCTCTGCGCTCCCATTAAAATTTACTTTTCATTAACCAAGTACATGAGGGCTCTCTGTAAAAATTAATTCAAAAAGGATTAAATGGACTGAACGGTAATATTATGTGCTCACCGACGGGAAAATTAAATAAAATGCGAATTTTGGTGTTTGACAAGAAAATATTAATGAGTTTCGAAGTATACGGGGGTGGTCCAATGGGATTATGTAGATGTACTGGAAATGAGGTCATGTCACGGGGAATTCGTGTTTTGTAGTGATTTGTAAAATTAGTTCTATAAACGTTTGACATAGGTCAACGAAATTGTTTCATGTTTTCTCTTGAAATTTGTCAGGTTTTTAGAAACATCCCTTTTTTTAAATATATTGATCAATTTGGCCACTATCGTTAATTGGCAATGAAACAATTTTAAAATATCTTTCATATTAGGCCATATTAACTTAAACTAAAGTTTGATTATGCGATTAAAAAAAATAAACGTATTTAAGAGTTTTAAAACTGATGGCTTTTGTTTTGTTATTTAATCCTTCCAACCCGAGTGGGGTATATGCGTACTCTGCCTAACCAGATGGAAAAAATTTTGTCCTAGCAACTGAATTACCTACTGCTTCGATTCTTCAATCATTCTAGGGTATGAGGCATGATTCATTGATGTCAATTTGGTTATTTCTAATCCGATAACACCTGTGGATTCCCGCGCCTACTAGGCTTTCTTTATTTCTCGTTTTCTTTTATAATTCTTATCCCACCTTCCTGCCGTGGATAGACGAAGTTTTTCTAAAAATAATCGCTCCCGGTCAGAGTGAAGTGAGTGAGGCTTGATTCTCAGCAAGGTTAAAAGAGTTAAAGTATTTTATAATTGATTTGCTTCACAAAGTTGGTTTTTTTTTTATAAAGATTTATTTTTATATTTCACAAACGATATTTGCATAAAAGTAAATCATCTCAAGATTACCTCTATAAATTTTCATAAAGATCAGAACGTTGATTCAAAAGTTAAAGGCATATAGCGTGCACTATCAGAAATTATGGAACTTTAAACGTGAAAGCTATACTTTCTCAAAAATACCATTCCTCTGGTAACTATGCTCCAACAATTTATAATGCAAGGTTTTTGATTTTACTAAATTTTATTTTTCATACAATGATAACTCGATTATTTAAGAGTTTGGGCTTTGAGTTTCAGGGGTAATTTTGACTACCGCAAGCGGTATCGCCGAAGCTTGACTATATTTCGCTGATTTTTGAACATGTACAACTCCTTTCAAAAACCATTATTGAATTTTTACAAATTATTTCTGATACACTCTAAAAAGTAATCATTAAAATCAGATCGATTTTACTAGATCGGGCTGTTTTTAATTAAAACAATTGTTTCCTAACTTGTAGTCGGAGTATCTTGAATATTTATACATGCCTTATTACACAGTACTGAACATTTCTTGGTATATACATACAAGATAAATTCTTATGATGTGGTGGAAACAAATTTTCGAAGTTGAGGAAAACCAAATATTTACTTTATCGAATTTTGATATTGTTACGTAGGCGATAGAGAAGTATGAGTAGTATCATTGTTCGTAAATTAAGACATTCAAGGTAAACCGCACGGAAAAAAGACGTTTAAGGAATTGCTCTAGGGAATCTTTAGCAGGTGCGTATTTATACCTCACATTCTAGCAATCTATTTGCGTGCACGCGAATTGCTTTTTTCTTTATACCCCCACATTTTTTTTATATATATATAGAAAGCAATTTTTTTCCTCATCTTGCGGCTTTGTTATTTAATGAAACACATTAAAGGATATGCCATAAATGAAAACTTATTCCCACAGGATTAATGCATACCGAGGAACAGAGCGGCGTACATCGTACAAACCGTCATCGTCAGCATAAATATGAGTTCTACGGGAATTAGCAAACGTTTCGTGAAAAGCATATACACAAATACATAGAAGCTCTACCTGGCTCATGATTCCAGAACGGTCCTCGGTTGAGATTAGTTTAAAAGCCATAAAAGCGCACTTTGTACTACAACTTTGGAGGTTATGGCACAAAAGGTTAGACGTGGTACGATGGGGGTGTACCATTACCCCTATATAGGGGTTGGGGGAGGGAGAGGGGTAGGTGTAGAAATTTTAATGTATGGGCATATGTGGGGTAAATGTGCTTTTTGGTTTAATTGGTTATGCTGATCTTTTTTGGTGCGTCTGTTTTCGGTTTCATGCTTAGTGCGGTGGCTTTACGATGGGTTAATACCTAAAACATGAGTTGTGTAAAACACCGACACAGGTGGGTTTTTACGCATTACTATCCCTGAAATGTTTGCATTAACTTTTTATCCCATTGAGAAAATATTTTAGAAAATCCCATCTAAACCGTGGTGGTGTTAAAAAATAAAAACAGTATTATTTTAGTAGGTATTTTTCAGCTTTGTTACAGCCGTCGAGTATCTAAAAATGAACGAACATGACACTCGAAATTCCCTAGACCACTTCTGCAGATAAGAGCACATATGACTTCTTCTCACCAGGGGGGAAAAAGCAAAGAAAAAAAATAAACAAAATTGTGGGAGAACACTGAAGAAGTGGTAGGTGCCATGTCCTCATTCGATTAAAAAACTGACCAAAATGGTGGGACTTAAAGTTTCAGGCTGGCGCAATTCTCTATAGTAAAAAAGTAAAAATAAATTGAAGATCTCCTTGTGAAATTTCTATGCTCTATGGAGGGCGACAAAAACCAGAAGGTTTAACGAGTGTAGTCGCACTTTTTGCTTCCGAATTGTAACATGGTCATCGAAATGGACGGGTACAGACTACTGGCCCCTCCATAGAATTTTTGTGGGGGCGAGAATGTCCGAGAAATGCATTTGGCGGAAAAGTTCTCACACAAATCGAACAGAAAAAATTTTTTGAATGAGACGACAGAACTGTGCAGGGGTGTTACCAAAGAGCATCAACCGCACTGTCCTAAAGCTATACCCTTAGCTAGGTCCTTTATATCCACTTTTCCAGCAGGTTTTTCCTTTTGTTTGACAGTTTTTTTTTTTATAAAAATCGTAGGAAAATGCTTCCAACTTGGAGCGACCTTTTTGCGCCTTTTGTCTCCCCCAACTGGATATTCCCGATATTGATTCGAGCCAAGGATATTATTTTGTTTTTATATTTATCTCATTTTCTTCTTCTTTTGTGACCATCTCATTATTAACCCACTTTCTCAGAAAAAAAAAATAAAGGGAAATCTGTTAAGTGAAAATGGCTGTTAAATGTAGAGTTTATTTCTTTTAAAAAACAGATATTTGCACTATCTTCCGGGGAGAAAAAAATGTTTAAAATGCAACGGTCAGTGCACCCTGCTACAACGAAACAAAATGTGTTTTTTTCCAATTTGAATTTGAATACCTAGAATTTGAACACAACGATTATAGTTTCTGATTGTTTCAGACATTTTTATATTCTAAAAGGTTGAAATTGAGATGAAAAATTATTTTAACTCACATGGATAAAAATTTAGGCTATTGTTGATTGTTGATTGTGGCTCTGTTACACTTTATTTGAAGTTGTCTTATTAAGAGAGTATTTCTGGTGGCCTTTTAGGCCTATCGAGGTCACCGGGTTAATTATTAACACCGAGAAATCTAATTTCGTGCAAGAAGAAGTGATTTTTCTCCGTAATTTTATTAGCTTTGATAGTATCAAACCACTCCCAGGGAAAATTAAGACCATTTCAGATTTTAAACTTCTTTCAACAGTTAAGCTTCTCAGACGATTTTTAGGCATGGTGAATTTTTAACGTCGTTTTCTATCACATGCAGCCGAAAATCAAATTTTTTTAAAATAAATTTCATACTGGGAATAAAAGAAGATGATTTCAGAAAAATAAATTTGTCACCCAATTCGATCAAGCCCTTCGATAATCTTAAATCCCAGTTAGCTCAAATTACTCTCTTGGATTTTCCCAAGCTGCTAGATCTAGCTTTATTTGTGGATGCTTCTAATACTGCGCTTGGCGCTTTTCTAAATCCCATTTCAATTTAAATTTAATTCGTTATAAAGCCTTAAACACAATTCGTTGTAAAATATCAAATAAACTAACAAAACATTTGCCGATTGATTTATTAAAAAGACTCCTTTCAATACGAAAAAGGTAAGGGTAAGGGAAGCTTTGTTTGTGTCTGGCCGACGACATTTCTTGGGCTTCGACAGTCATCGGTCTGATTAATTTCCCTGTAAGGTCGGGGTCCCATTTTGCACTTGTGATCCCCGCAAAAGCCACATAATTATCATTTCGTTAACAATTACACAAGGAGTGATATTTCAAGGCTATTAAATGGTCGTTACTGTGATGGCATAAATAATTCTGTCCCATATATTTTCCGAGAGATGTGACCACACGGCGTCCGCAGGAGACAATCCAGGGTCCAAGACCCGAAGGCTTTTTGGTGCCAATGAACTGGGTGGGGGCCACTTATTCATTCGCTAAGGGTTCGGCTGTCGAGTAAAGGGTCTTTGTGCTATTTTCTGTTTCAATAGAGGAGCCCAATTCTGGGCAATTAATCGGTCTGCCATATTGTGCCAGCATCTTTAGAGCAGTATCTTTCCTCCGGCCAGTGAAACGCCAGAATGTTGCGGACATCCTGGTCAAGTAATTAATTTTGTCTAGACAACATGCACCCAAATTGAATGATCACGACAAATTTACTGTTGCAAGTTATAATCAGCGAACAATCTGTTTGATATAACCCGATAATCCTCATAATAACCACATGGTTAAATCATAGAAAATATTTGAATCTTTAGGCATAATATGATAATATGATTGATATCAGGCTTGAATTTTAAATTGATAATATGGCAATAAATTCATTCGTTCCTATTTATAATAATAAATAATAATAAATTTCCAAATATTGACTATACCACAACAAATTCTTTTCAAGTTAGAATTGAGAACAAAATTAAGCCACCCTTGGCTGCAAGAACAGCATTTATGTATCCTTCTTGGCATTGAAAGAACCAAATTTTTAGTAACACTGACCGAGATATTCTGCTCTTCCTAAATAAGAGCTTGCTTGAGAGATTCCATGCTTGTGATGTTCCATAATCCAATTGTTTTAGAGTGTTGTATAATAACCATTCTTTCATTATGTGGGTCGTGTGCTTAGGATAATTATCTTTTTGAAAGATTTAAGATCTAGGTATAGAATATAGCAGAATAGAATAGAATAGAATAGAGCAGAATATTCAGATAATCTTGTTTATTTATTATAGATTCAGATTTTCTATCCCAGATGCTGCCATACATCCCCAGACTATTACCAACCCTCCACCATATTTCACTCTTGTACAAAAATTCTGTTTTTTTTATCTCCACACTTTTGTACTTATTTTAGAATCTAAAACTTCAAACATAGTTTCTTCACTAAATAGAATGCGAGGGCAGTTTGATAAGAGAGTAACTTTTTGAATAAAAGATATAATTTTTCGGCAAATAAGCGTTTTATTTCTCAACATAGTCTCCTTTTAGCTCTATACATTTAGTCCAGCGTTTTACCAATTTTTTTATTCTTTCCAAATTGTAGGTTTTCTCAAAGCCCCCAAAATAGCCGCTTGTTTCAGTAATGACCCAAAATCTCTTACCGCCCAGCAATTTCTTCAGGTTTGGAAACAGGAAATAATCGCAGGGATCTAAATCTGGAGAATAGGCTGGATCGGGTAGCAGTTTGTAGCACAATTTATGTATTTTTACCATGGTGACTAGTACTACTAATTTTCGTTGAAATTTATGAAATTGTGTCCTTTCAATGGTTATCAAACACAAACTAAATAATGCAGCTTGCTTAAAATTTCACAGTAGTCTATTAATAGATGGCAGCTGACGGGAGTAGTGTTGCATTTAAAATTACAGCGCGGGAAATTCTAAAAGTCACTAACTTATCAAACTTCTCTAGTATTTTTCCAAAAGGAAATTTTTACAGAACTAGATTGTTGATTTTGCTTAACTTCCCTCACAATATCTCTAGTTTCTATATAAGTTAGTCGTTTTGGCCGACTTGAGCGATGTGTTGAATAGTTCTAAAATATTTAAATATGTCCACAATTTCGTTATACACAATTTACACTTCTTTTTACAATTTCAAATATTTCAAGGAAGCTTTTTTCTTCTTTCCTCAAACTTTAAATTAATTTAAAAGTTTCTAAAGATGTTTCTGGTCTTATTTTTAAATTTAGAAATTAACTTGTTGAATATTGAATCAATAATGACTACAATTTATCTTAAATTATCTTCACTACCATTAGAATGTAATTCTAGAAAAAAAGCTGGTACTATTGGACTTAATTGGCTACAGACAGGCAAATGTTCAATCACGTTTGTCTTGTAAATATTTCATCGTTTTATTCTATTATGAAATTTGTTTCTCTTTGTTTTTTGAAAAGATTATTTTTGTATTTGACCACAAATGAATAAAGGTTTAATTTTTATCAATCATTACCAGATTTTTCTATACCAATTTTGTTCGTATATATGAAGACAATAGGGCTAAACGTGCTGTTTATTTATTTGTTTAGTTTTTAGTTAGTAAAACTTCCATTTTAAAGTTTAAACTCTAGTGAATTTTTCAATCATAGGAATTCAAGTGTATTAAAACCATGATTTGAAAAATTTACTTAATCAAATTTAATAATTATTTTTATACAGCAATTTCTTTTAATTTTTCATTTGTCCAGAAATCAAACCCAAAACTCAATTATCCCTCGCCAGAAAGTAAGATATGAAAAATCAAACAACCCCACCCTCATACTCCACAATAAATGAAGTTTTCCGCGGGGGATATAATAATGATTTACCTTTTTCGTGGATAAAAACAAAAAAAAAAAGGGAATTTCACTCTCAGAAGAAAAATTGTTGTCACATACAGGAGCTTCCTGGCGGCTCTTCCCCAAACACAGAGCCTTCTTCCCTGTCTCTAGAAGTGAATATAGGTGCCGTAGAGAAGTCCTTCAGCCCTACCACTGATTTGCCGCCAAGTTGGCGACCACTTATTAAACTTGGTAAAAGGAACTAATGAAAAAACTTTTTAAATTAAAACTTTTCACGTAATTTTTAGGAAACAAAAAAAAAAAAAATAATAAAAATAAATAATAAAAAAATTGGAAAATAGAAAATATAACCCACCCCCACGTGACTTTATGGAGCCTTAACTTAATTTGTGGGATGCACACGGCTACAGTGCATCATCGGTTGCTGCTGCATTGTGGCAAGCCACAAAAAGAGTAGAGGGTGTACGGAACGCGGGCGAGATAGTACTAAACTCATTCAAATTAAAAAAATTAATTCAGCAATAAATTGAGGTAATAATAAAAGTACCATCCCCCTCTCTCTATTCCGCAGCATCATCTACCAGCATTAAACCGGCATTAGGTGCGAATTATTCGCCTATTTCCACCAAACTGAAATAAAATTATTCATTCCAGTCCGGTAACGCACTATCATTTGTAGAATGCCGCATCCGGTTCCTATAGCCGCGCCACGCTTTCCGACGACCCGCTGTCTACCCTCCCCCACCCCCCCCCCCCCCTCAATCATTAACAATGCGAAAATTACCGCGTTAAAATTTAAATCTCTCATTACGCGATATTCAACAGCGAATGGCACCTGCAGGATGGCATCCTACTGAATAAATAATCCTTCGTCGTGCGGGCGCATGCATATACATATTTTGCCACTAAAATTAAATAATTCCTCACACCTAAAACCTCATATTTAGCACAAATCGTGCACTTTGTGAACGTGTTGTAACGCTCCTTTGGCACTATATTGCCAAACATTAGACCATACCGCAGATATCCTACTTCATGTGCATTTCGTGATGTTCAAATGCAATAGTATAAATTCTCAATGTTCCCACTCCCTTCATAAATTTTAAAAATTTTTCTTTTCCAAATGCTCCCACATTAAGCCCTGGAATATATTCGACCCACATTCTGAAAGATATGCAATATCCAGTCTATACTTATGTATCAGTAGAGTTGAAAATATTGCACTGATTTTTATAAAAGACAGGTGGGTACTCAATGCCAGGTAGGATAACCATTGAACATTTTTATTTAAATTCAAAACCATTAAATCGTAATCGGAAACAAATGGAATTATGACAACCTTCGGTTTAAGTTTAAGTCCAAATTGTGTATATTCCAAGATTTCAAATAAAAATGTTCCACCTCTAGAAAGGCTTAAGATAAATTACATTTTTATAAGTTTTCAATAGTAGTAATAGTTATTCATTACAGTCTGTCTATCTTATAGAATTGGTATATGTAAACCTGGAGTTATGTCTAAAAATATTTTGACACCAGTCTTTAATCTAACGTAAATTTGTTTGATATACGTTACAGGTTAATTCACTTATCAGGCGATAAATTTACAAAATACAATTACTATTTTTGAGGATAATGCTGTACCAATTGTAATTGATACCAACGGTTTAGTTTTTATTACGTTTCTTGCTATTTTTTAAATTATACAATTACTACGAAATATATAGTAGTATGCTTTATTAATAAAGTATGATTATTTAATATTAAAATGCAGTTTTAAAGAAACTACATATGATAACCCTTTTACTTTATATGAAAATGTATGAAAAATAACACGAGTATTTTGACTTGCATCATTTGGGTTTATGTTGCATATTTCGAGTACCGAATATGCCGTAAATACGAGAGCAGGAGAGTGAGGCATTCAATCACTATCAAAAATTTATATGTGTGATAAAATAGTATGGTAAGATCTATTTTTAATTCTTAAAAGGTATGATACCTTAAATAAATTACGTTAAGTGTATCATGAATAATATTTCACCCCAATATATGCTGATATATCTTTTAAGCATAATAAATACCATTAAATATCTTATTGGTATTATTAAATGGTATATTATGTATGGTATATGATACGGATATTTTTATAGCGACCTTACTATTTAAATGTACCTATGTAGAAAAAAATACTTTTAAAAACTATTAGGTCTTCTTAAAATTTAAGCAGATTAATTTGTCTGGGGTGAAAATTCATCTATGATACCATGATAACCTTTAAGGGTTCAATTTTCTTATCTTTATGGAATTTTTATTATTACAAAAGGCGATATGTACTATCAAAATAACTTAGTCTGTTTAGTTTCATTATTCTAAAAGAGCCGATAAACTTGTGGAATACATTTCCTCACACAATATCCCCATAATTTTTGATTTAACAAAATTTAAATCGTATCATACAGAAAAAATAAATGGTCGAACAATCCTTTAATTAGATTTAATCAGTATTCAATATTCAATTCAATTCATTCAATTTAATCCATTGATTTTCTTTTACTGTGCACATATTCATTTCAAATAAAGTCTGAATAATCTCTACAAATCTTCACAACCAGCTATAATTTAATTGATCTGATAGTATAAATGATGATACCCCTGAATGACTATCACAATTTGAATTCATATTTCTCAGTTTATTCGAAATATAAATTAATGTGGCAGAAAATCGGATTAAATCGATGCCCTACTTCTGAGTTATTATTAGCACCAAAAGAATTTTTTGGGAACAATCATAAGAATTTGGACATATGCACAAGGAAGCTTAGATAGGTTTATCAAGTAAATTACATTGGAATGGACCAAGGCTACAAAAAGAAATTGAGAAACATATTTTTACACTCCAAAGATGAGAAATTCTATGTCTGTTTCATTATTATTTTATATTTCTTTTTATTGTTCAAGAAATCAAAAATAATAACATTTTCTTCTTTGGAAAAGTATCTATTCTTACCAAACAATTTTATGATTGTCCCTCCCCTCCACGCAGATAAGGAAGGAATTATTATATTAAATTTTGAAGCGAAATCGATTTTCTGCCCTTGGTATATAGCTACTGGAAGATAATGGTTCCTTATAAACGAAGGAACCTTAATTAGATGTCGTTCTTTCTAATAACAGAAGCGAAGTTTTCTAACAAAATGACAAATAACCCTTTCAACCATACTTCAATTTGTTCTTGCCCAAAACAAGACGCTTAGTATGAAATTGATTGTATTAAGTACATGGTGACTAGCCATAATTGATATCTTTGATGGCATTTATAGGTCTAATAGGCTGGTAAAGGGAATTACATTTAGGGAAATCTGGAATAGGACTCAATTAAATATAGATACCCTCACTTCCCCTTATTTAAATGGAATCAAACGTATAAATCGAAGATCAAAAAATTGAAAAATAATGGCATTCTGAACACTTTGTGACTCCCTCGTATATATTTCTCGATTTTGTAATTTTTATCTACTTTTTTCTTCGTATACTCGAAAACGAAGTTTATATGGGTCATTTGTGTTTCGAATTGGGAGATGGGAATTCAGCCCAGGCGCCAGAATTATGGGAAGTGCATGTACCAAATTACGAGGAGATGTGCCTGCATGCTCGAAGCTGAGTGGCTGCTAATTTATAGCACCTACTGGCAAAATTGAATGTTTTATAGATGCAATGGATGGAAATATTAGCAAGCACCAGATTTTCACTATATCTTTGGCTTAGGTCGAAACATGAAAATGTCAGTGGTCTATGCTATAAATGACGTTAATGGACATTGGTAAGGGCATATAGCTTTTATCTCATCCCCAAAATCCTTGATGCGCTACACTCCCTAGGGAGCAGAGTAATATGTTCTGTTTACGAAAACGGGACTCTGCTGAGAAAATGATTTCACTTTTCGACATTATACACATTTGATAACATTTTGCCACGTGTCTCGTCCTTATTGTTGGGATTAGTGTTATTTTATCTGGGTAAGTCCAGACTTAGTTGTAACTTTACTGCTTACTTATTAGATTTTGTGTAGATTTTTGTAGTCTTTATTAGAACATTTTATTATCATTAAAAAAAATTGTTCTGTAATCAACTCAATTTCCAATTGAATATCCAATTTCGAATAGGGCATACCTCGCATATTTTAGAAAATACACTTTACAATGTAATTTAAATGCTTCATTGCTCGAAAAAGACATAACTCTGGTATTAATTAGACATAAAGTTTATGTTTTCATCCAACAACATATGTATTGATCTTATAGTACAGTCCAATAACGCAAAGAAATGTTAAGTTGTAAAAGTAAATACAGAAGAAATTATTGATTTCAACTAAACTTTGAAGCTAAACCTTTATCAGTAAGAAGTTATGGAAAAAAGGTACTTAATAATTAAAAAGTTAATTTTCAAGTATCCGCTTATTTTGAGTTTGCTTTTGATTCAAGAAAACCTGGCGAAGTAATTGCAATAAATAATTAAGGTAATGACATACCTCAAGAAACTTTAATTATTTTCAAACTAAAAGATACTTGTAGTAAGTTACCAAACCAAACTAATCTAGATTAGAGTGACAAAGTACCTATTAATCATCTGAAAATTGCAGACATTGCAAAAGTGAAACAATACATACCAGCAAAATTTAAAGACTTTAACGAATATGACGACATTGGACAACTACAAGCGAAAGAGAGTTTACAGAAGAAGACCCTTAAAGACGTTCACTTACTTTATTTTGACATGCTTTAATAAAAGTTTCACAAAATTTATATGATTTTAATCTTTAAATTTTGTCTACTCACTAACGTCAATTTCGATTAGGGCATATCACTCATATACATAAAAAATACCTGAATATAATAAAATTTAACATCAAATATTTCTGTAATTTTTCATTGCTAATTAACCCCAAAATTTAATTCATAACTTTTACACTACTTTACAAAATAATTAGTTTTCTTATTATTCCTGAACATTTTCGATTTTCCGATATATGCCCTTTTAGATATTGCATATTCAATTATTATTTCCATTATTCTTAAAGATCATTAACAAATATAGTATAACCGGAAAGGAAAAAAACCTTAATTTGCTATTTAAAATGTGCATGAGAAACACCAAAGTTGGTTGTTTTAGCTCAACTGATTCAATTTTTATAATCATATTTAAAGTCTTTTTTATTTTGAACAGTAAACTAGTTCGAAATTGATATACCTACTCATTTTCTTACATAAAATAGAAAAATGATTTTAATTTTTACATTTTCGAACATACCATTTAATGTCCTAAACTTTAAATTTGAAAAGTTAATTCATTCAAAAGATAAATGAAAATTTGGTGAGTTAGTTTTATTCAGTTTTGATGATCATCGACTACTTTAGCCTTAAGAGGTTACTTTGCCCTATTTTACTAAATATTTTGTTCTCACCTAATTAGAATTTGTATTTAAGTTTGTATTTAATAATCTTAACCTAATTAAATGTAACAGTAAGGGTAAAGTAAGGTTTAGCTATATTGAGACAAAATAACCCTTCAAAGGCCCAAGGTAACCCGAATTGACGGTACTAAAAAGAAAGTGTATAAAACGTTAACAAAAATTTCTTGGTTTGTTGAATGAACGCGAAGTTTATGCAGACGATCGACTATTTCGCTCTAAAGTGCATTGTGGAAATGTTAGCGGAAATTTGCATGGTCACCCATTTTACATTGAAAAAGGCCGGAAACAATTCCATTAGTTTAGGAGAAAGTTTTAATGAAAATTTTAAAGTTGGTAGCTTCCTACTGTCACTGCCAGACCACTTCTACCACAATCGCGACTTGTTGTCTACGTTGTCGACGTTACCGGAAACAAGAAAGTTTTGCGACATTTTGAGACCCTAAATAGTTCCCTTTATTCGTGCGGAACTCAATCAAATTTTGCAAGAACTTGCTTAAGTTTCAGTTGTTCTTAGCAATTTCTTGAAGGCCTCTCCGTAAATTACATTTGCATTTTCCAAACTATAAATCCTACCCAAGAAGTTTAGCAAGTTTATGGGTTCTAGTTACACGTGGTGGGCCTGAGTACTGTATGAGGATCGCATAGTGCCACAGCCGACTTATACTGCCCGAAGCCTGTCTAATCTTAGTAAAAGCACTCAGTTATCTTCCAATCGAAGGAACTTAGAGAACCTGAGCTCCTTAGAACGGATGTGGCCATGGGAAAAAGTCACTCACACCTGATTGGGGACTGCGATAACTCACCGCCCCAAGCAGTTCATCTTCCAAGATCAAAAACATGCCCATGTCCCACCAGTGGAGATGATGATGATGATGGTAAGCTCCAAACACCCCCCGAATATGCTAACAAAGTTATTTATATTCTGCGTTCCTTAAGATGGGGACACTGAATAATTCCCAGAAATTGTGTAGTTGCAGGGCCATTAGAGTCCTTCGAAATATCTTAACCAGGGCCATCCCTGAAGAAGTCATCAGGAGCCAGGTACGGGTTCCGGGATATCCTCATTTCACTTTAAGTACTACCAGCGCAACACTAAAACCACATTAGGGGTCCGCTAATGTTGTCATTTATTTGTCGTTTTATGAGCCCTTCCCGATAAACAAACTGCCACTTACAGGGTCTCTGTGAATATTCCGAAAATCCTTTTTACCCCTGCCCCACTGCCAGAGTATCGTCAACCTTCAGGACTTTAGATTTGAGCTGAGAAGATGGACCCGGAGACTATGATCGAGACATCACCGCCGCCTTTGCTGGTCCGCATTACCTCAGCATCTATCGCTCGGATGGGTAAATTAATGGACTGGAGTTTTTTATGTTCTCACTTAATGTCGTCTTAGATGGGCTGTCTTCGATAATTATAATTTGAAGTGACGGAAAATGTCCGCCACTGCCGAGCAATGTCTTCGTAAATTATCTCTGATTGCCTGCCAGATTCCCGATGGTATCGAAGTCGTCGATTTCACCAGTTTCGCCCGTCAATTGTGCAGATACTTAGTGAAAAGACAAAGTATCCTTGCCCATCGCAGGGAATAGACATTTTTTTATGGGATCCACTTTCCCATTCCCCTTTACAGCGGTGACAGGTTTGGCTGTATTTTATTACTTTTCCTTCTGATTAACAATTAAATTGGGAATTTTAGACCGTAATGAAGTTTTCCCAGAATATTAATGTCTTTAAAAAATGTTTCCTAAAACCATTTCGACTGATATGATTCTTAGAATTAATAAAGTTAAATCATATTCAATATAAATATCATTTAAAATTGCTTCTCTGCTCAGAAATATTTGATATAAAAATTTAGTTTAATATTATAATAAAAAGCAGTAAGTACAAGGAAAGAAATATCAATCGATTCAATTCATTTTTATGCTTATAACACTGCGGTAAAATCATGGTAAAGTTAAACAAATTATTTAACTGAATTAATCATAAATTATAAAGTAGTAAAGTTCGATACATTTTTACTGAATACAACTTAATTAGTATTAGTAAAAGATTTTCGCAATCAATTCGTTTTTGACTCAAATCAGTAAACTATTTAAAGTTGTTATTAATGTTGAATCTACCACGTTATAGTGAATTCAAGGAGTATGCGATATCACAGATATTTTTATTAATTTGATACGATTTTATTCTACTTAAAGAAACGAAGATTTTAACATAACTCATCAAATGCATTCTTTTTTTCGATCAATCTAAGATTAGATCTTCTTTTCTGATATAAAACTTTTTCTATATTTACAACAAGTAGACCTATAAATTTTTCTATTGTCAGCACATCTGGTTGAGTTTAAATAGGAAATTTTGTTGCCATGATATTTATCCACCCAAACTTCAAACTTAGGCTGTATGCGAATAGTGTTGTCACATACAGCCTGAAGTTGAATTGTAGTGTTCAATTTTGCCATTTATATACTGATCGCACAGTCTTATCGGCACTTGCGTGCCATCTATAGCCCCTACAGCATTTGAGAATATTGTTGTTTCAGCACCAGCGGTTGAAACATGATCCAATTCTGTCAAGTTCGTCTAAAGATACCCATCTTGATTAAGCGGAAAGACTATTTAACAAAAATATTTAGACTTCGATGAAAAATATCCTTTGCAGTATTTCTAGATTTATTTTATTTACGTAGGTTCAGTTAAGCGATTGTTTCGAACCTCCCACTGCATCAATTAGTTTTTTTTTTGGCATCATCTCAATTATGCGTTGCAGACACATTGCTGCCATCATCGCAATCACTCCTTTAAAAATATCTGATTCGTAATCAGAATAACAATAAGAAAGTGGCTACAAATTTAGAGTTTAAGTAAAAATGTTTCGAGTTTCATTAAAACAATTTTACCGCGTCTTGCACAAGCATCAACTGCCTATTCGTTCTCTGTATGCCTCGTTGCCTTAAGGCTTAAAGCGAGATACTCAAAATATTGGCTTAGAAGATTAGCAAACAAAATTACGGCTACTACCATACCAGTCTATCATTTGCCTTTATTCTGCAACTAATTAAAATTACAACAAATCTTTCACTTCAGATGTATGTTAAAACTCTTACCTTAGTCTTATTTACAAATAATTTCTAATTAAACAAATTCAATTTACTCGTAAAACCACACACGACCCAGGTAATGTCAATAAAATTTAGTTTAGTCGGCATGATGTGTGCCTAACATCATTAGAACCAGATAAATTGTTGGATGATATTTTTGACGGAAAATGTGTATAATTCCAGGCAATTTGATTTTATTTTTGCAAAATAAAAATTATTTGATATGGGTAACTATGCATAATTTTCAATTCAGTGCAAAATTTCCTGGTTAACCTGAATCGTAGGTATTGTTTCAAAAATTTTAGCTCATCAAATTTTAGTAAATTTGTTGTCGCAATTATTAATTTAAGTTCATTTTTACATAGTCTAATATAAAATCAATCTGAATTTGTTAGTTGTAATCAATCAGAATTTAATCGATTCTATGCTAGAGGTTCAGAATTGATTCAATTACAATTTTCTTGGTTTTGTAAAGCAATGATTTTGTTTAATTTTTGCAACACTAACCTTCAGAAAATTTTAAGGTAGTTAGTTAGCTAGTTAGTTATTATTATTTCGTATTTCTTATATTCTTGCTTTATATTTCAAGCAGTTTTATAAAAGTTTAGTATAAATGCTTAGTGAACTATCCGACTATAGAATAATAGGGTGATTAGGGGTAGTAGTAAAGCTGTTATTATAAAAGTTTGCTTATTATTTACTAGGCCTTGAATGACTAATATTTTAGGTAGGAACCCTATAAAGGGGGATAATCCCCCCAATGATAAAAGTGCTATTAAGATGAAGAATTTTATATAGTCTTGAATTCAAATGTTAATCAAAACATTTGGTTTAGCTGAGATATTCCTGTGGTTTTAAATAGCATAATAATGTTAAGAGTTAAGATAGTGTATATAATTAAATATATATAGTGACCATTATTCAACTGATGTGATTAATTGACGAAAATACTATGATTTTTCGTAAAATTGAATAGATTTTAGCAAAACATTACTTTCGGTGTAGCTTAAGTTAGGTTGGCGTGGCTGCCCAGAAGGACACACTTACCCCATGTTTTGGCCAATTGTGTGGAATTTGAACCCACAGCCTTTTTGACTGTAGTCTAGGCAAAGTTAAGCCACCATTGACTCTCTTTACAATTGGTTTATTCTATATGGATGACCACTGGTTCTAGACTGTTCTGGCTACGATAACAACTAACTTTTACTTCAACTTTAGTACAGGATTAGAAAGTACATTAGCTAATTAGCTAATTCAGTGGATCCATTCGAAAGCTAATGCGCTAGCCTCCAAACTGTGATATTTATAAATGTTATTTATTATCAAATTTTCTTATTTAACTATACTTCAATATTCGCATTTGAAAACATTGCACGGCATTTTCTGTTCTGAAAAGGTGTTTGGAAAGTCCAATTATATTCAATTTTTATCCAAATTGAATACATTTAAAGACAATATTTCTTTTCCTTTTCATTAAATTATTTTCTAGGAAATCTCGAAAATCTCACTTTTATTATAGAGCTGTATTTCGTGGAAAATTGAATCTTAAAGAATTGATAAGATTGGTGGCTAAGTGCGTGTTTATTGTAAGCATCGTTCTTGTTGGAAAATCTATTTAAATTTGAGCCAAACGAAACCTTTTGTTTCATTCAATTGCCGCCCCCGCAACGTGACACCCATCTGTGGAATAAACCTAATGCGATAAGGCGTCAATTTTTACGAAAATTTTATTCCGATCTTAAATTGTCAATCCCATTGGATGTTGACTGTGAGCTCCCGACTCTTCCAGTAACCAGCTCATGCTGTGCTCTGCGGCGTTTCGTCAATGAGCCGTACCATTAGACATCATTAGATTTCATAAATAAAATCATAATCGTGATATTTTGGCGGAGGGCGGTAATGGTTGGCTCAAATCCATTTTTATGCGCAATCCGTTCCGCCGGCCGTGCTTAATGGGGTTCATCGCGAAGCGGCGCTTACACGATTTCCGTATTCCACTAATATTCCCGTCATTTCGGGAACTTTGTTGTGTCTGCCCGCCGTTGTAAGCGATAAAAATCCTTTGATATATGGGATCCAATTTTTTACGGCAGATTAAGGTTAAGAAGGCATAAAGTAAGCGCCGGCAACCACTGTTCCAGTGTCTGCTAGTGGATACTTTGGGACCTGCCCGAAGTGAAGCTGTTCCCGCTGATGTTCAGTAAGCGAAGAGGGATTTATGCCACACAGAGGTGATGGAAGGATTTAAAACCGCACCAGCAGGGTTTTTTTTTTTTTTTGCATTTATCCCTTAAGTACAACAGTTTTATCGGGGAACAAGTTCATTTCACTGGGGATTTCGTAGACACCCCCTTACGCCTGAGTGGGAAGCCAAAGTAATTTTCTGCAAGCTTAGCACTTTGGATGCAGGCGATATTCGATTTTTATTTTATTAGACAAAATTCGCCAAGAAAACGCACTTATCCGGAAAAAATATTACTATCTCGTGGCTTTTTACTTTTATTTTTGCAGATATATATGAAATGTATTTTTCGATAAGATTATGGATTTAGGTTTATGTTCTTAGGAATATGCAAAAAATTATCTCATGTATGTAGGTGTTCAATTAAAAAGAAAAGATATTTACGCTTGTACTTCGATGTTAACAATTTTAGAGTAATTTTACCATTTATTATACTAGGCATTCAAATGTTTAGTATAAAACTTCTAAATTAAAACATTGCTTTTTAAAAGACTTAATTTTATAAAGGCATCCACGTAAACTTTTATACTTAATTATGAGTATTGTTCAAAACGCTCGAAATTTAGTATAACAAATTACTTCGGGATCAGACTGCGTTTGAAATCAACAGCAGTAATGATTTAGTTTTCTTCCTTTCTTCCCGCCTACTCCCCCGACCTATATCCTATCGAACACTTCTGGATAGCCTTCTAAAGCGAAGGATTAAGGAGTACACAGCTGCAAATTTGAATGATGATTTACATCAGGAATATCAAAATTTTACTCCTACCGTCTGTAAAAAATTAGTAGATAGTATGCCAAGGAGAGTTTTCGCGGTTATAAGATCTATGGAAGGGCCAACAAAGTATTGTAAAATTAATAAAATATAAATGTTATTTTATTAATAGCGTTTTTTAATCTACATTTTCATTAATTTAAAGGCTATCGTCAATTCATGGGGGTGCTTTATACTTATGGCGTAAAAAATTCCCTGAAAAGGTATAGCTATTAGTAATATTGGAACTTTCAATTTATAAAGTGATTTAATCCAATGATATGAACTATTTTGATAATAATTCTCTAAATTCTATTAAATATTTTCTGAACGTTCAAAGAAAAATTGTTGAAAGGTCGCCAAATTATAAAAATAAGAGGATATTGGAAAAGATCCAGATGTTGATATCAGTCTCGTATTCCCAATAATTCAGGTAATCATCAGATACTTTGCAACAGACTGCTTCCCTTAAAATTTCATAAGCTTGTCCTTCTTAAAGTCCAATCAATCCAAGAGTTGAATGCCAATAAGCCCGTTCGAATAAGTCAGATATTATTGGGGAAGAAGCGTCTCAGGTTCGTTGAGCACTAAAATATATTTTCAAAAGGATGGGGATTTCAATAAATTGAAACGGAGCTCAGGTGCTCCTCCCACACGCTGTACACGTACTATCCAGGATCCAGGAGCAGGTGAAGGACCTGGTGCCGCCGTCAACGTCGCCAAAAAAAAAATAAAAATAAAAAAAATAAAATAAAAATAAATAAAAAAAAAGAAAAATGCGAAGGAAACAGAAAGAAAGCCGAAAAGACGTATAAAGCCAGATCACCTTTGATATTTATCCCTGGCGAATCTACCTCAGTGTAATTTTGCCCCCAAGGAGACTGATGACACGAACGAGTCGAAAGGAAGGTCCTTCTGGACACAGGGATGAGGGGATGGGGGAATAAGTAGTAGAGGCTCTTAGAACTGGGTGGCACAAATCTCCCTGAAGAGATTACAGAAAAGAAATTTCTTTTGATATTTATGGGGAATTTTGTGGCCGAACGAATTTCCGATAAGCCATCGTGTTTCAGCAGCTTTTGAGGATTCCGCCCTTTCATCCCTTCTAATCAGACTTTAATATTTGTCTTGTGGCATGGAAAGGTAACGGGTCGACGTCGACGTTCGATCGAGCTTGCCCTGAGAATATTTAATTAATTTTCCGCTTTCCGGTGAAGGACTCCCCATCGATTTTGGTTAGACTCTTGGGAATATGAAATTTCAACAGAATGGACTATCGCTTTTACTTTTCTATGTCTATACTATAACTTCCTGGCCAATGTCAGGGAACTTTCGTAATTTTCACTCAAAATCTTAAAAAAAGTGAAAGTCATCTAGAGTGTCTACTGGCTATCGGGGTATTTTCGAATATCTGAGTATCTGAGTTTCTATAAGATTACCTATATTATGATATAGTTCACAGGCCGTCATAGGAAAGGCGTCATACGCCCGGCTAGAACAAAACTCAATTGCAACTTGTCGTAGAACTTGCTGCAAGGGACAATGGCTGGATGGAGCTGGAGGTCATATTAACGACGAAAATGGGAGCAGAAAGCTAACAAGATTTCCGGGGCTTTGTCCCTATTCCCAGAACCCAAGTCCCAAGTTCCGGGCCGATGTTGTTTACAATCCGTCAGGCAATGTCTGCTTAAAGCACTCTGTAACACGTAAACTTTCCCCATTACAAGATTATAAGATTAAAACAAAAGCTCCGAATTGGTTCCAGGCCCGCCGGGAGATTGCAAAATTGTGACGGAAAGCTTTTTATATCTGTAGATGACATTTTCCGGGTGTGGCGAGGGTGGATAAGTGTCGAGTAACATAAATTTTCTCTGTAGCGGGTTATGGCAACCACGTAAGGGGCATAGGGCTGTTTCGGCTGTTACACCCTCCATAAAGTGCAATAATTTGGTTTACTTAAATGCTCTTCGATACCGGGTAACGGCTAAGCACTTTGCACCCGGATAAAACATTCCCCAAAACCTCTATTCTGGCTCTAGGTTCCGTTCGCTCCAAGGGTCGAGGATTCAGTCTCTGTCGTTATACCCCATGAAGAATTTTAATGATCGAAACGTTTATGATACCAGCGAAAAATGTTTACTCTATCCCAGGATCAGTCTCTTCGAGGACACGCATATTAGAAACCGTAAAATCTTTTATCGTTCACCATCCTGTTTCGCGGCTTAATATGCTTAACATGCACCAATTCAGCGCTATGCGCTTCGTAAACACGCTCCCAGCTTTAAATTAACGAGCTGTGAACGACGGGACGTGCTGGGCTCGTGGCAAAATCAAAGTACTCTCAGGATAAGAGCGATAGCACATTTCAAGGGTAATATTTAACTAGTTATGGGAATGTACAGGAAAATATTAAATTGATGCCTTTATCAGAGATATGTGCCGTGCAAATTCAAATAAATAACTTACACATTTATAGGTAAAGCCAAATATTTTTCTAACAACAGTAGATATAATAAAATTAAAATATAATGGTAAAAATAGTATAGTATATTAATGTTAATATAATACATACTTAATAAATATAATAATAAATAATAAGTTAGTTACTTAAATAATTATATTTTGAAAATTTTAATAGTATTGTGAATGCACGCATATTTCAAATTTCATGAGTTACTTTATTACATAACTTTCGTAAGTTTTTATATTAATTTCATACAATTTTTGAAAGATGGTTCGTAAAGGAAAACTATAAAGGAGCTTCCGTATTTTATTCAGACATTTATTTTATTGAATATTTCATTTCATTTAATATTTTATTAAATAAAAGTTGTTTATGATGCATTTCAGCCTTTATGCGGTAGAGGTATAGCAACTTCTTATTGATTGAGGGGGAATTTACTCCAATATTGTCTCTAAAAGGTTGTCGTTAAAGTCGAAAGGATATTTCACCCTCGGTTCGTCTTTTAAGGTCGTATCTCCAGTACGAAATTTTACTACTCTGCATTTTTTTTTAGATATCGCCTTAGCACTAATGCCTTTTTAAAATTCCCAATACATAACGACTACGCATTTTTTGATTTTGCATTTCAGAGGTTAGAAAGTTTAATGTAAGGTGCAAAGTACAAAACAATTGGCAAAAGACCAACTGAATTCACATCTATGTATATAGTGAAAACAAAACCTCGTTTGCCTCAGTGACCCGTAGTGGATAGTTACAAAAAGTAGATCTACTTAACTGCATTCGAAGTTACTTATGACTCCATCTAATATATGTGATGGAATGTTTAATTTCCATAAAAATCTTTTATTTCAGTTCAAAGATTGAAGGTAGAATAGTACGTAAATTGGCTATTAACTTCAAATATATTTTGGATTGACGGGAAATTCCGTCGTATTTTAAAGAAAACATTTGAATAAGTTTTATGATGTGTTCCTCAGCAATCGAATGGTGGATGCCTAATTCCCTTTCAATTGCTCTAAAGGTTAGATGTGGATTACTCTCCAACATGGAACGCAAAATGTTATTATCGTTCTTGGATAATCGTCCAGATCAATGAGCGTTTTTGAGACTGAAATCTCTAGAATAAAATTTGGCAAATCATTTTTACTAGGTCCGAACATTATAAATAAATTTTTACAAGCAACCGGTCCCACCAAACGCAGAGTATTGTCTTCTTTCCGAAGCGATTTGGTCAAGTCGTTAATGTTGATGCTTCTTCGCCAGGTGAAAACTACGATTTTTTGCGTTTTGGGATTCTCAAAAAATATCCACTTCTCATCTTCAATAGCAAATCAGTCGAAAGCTCTTTCTTTCATGCTATAAAATCAAAATTTCGGAAGTGGCACTTCAATTTTCCATCTGACTCTCAGTCAACTTAAGCGGCATTCATTTTCCCTCCTTTTGAATTTTTCCCATAGCATATCGTCGGGGATAGTGCAAATCCGCGAAACTAGCATTGGATAATTGCGCGTATCTGACAAAATGTAGCCAATTGAAGCAAATCCGCGTAATTGTTGTAGGGCCTTAATTATTTACATATTAAATTGATATATTTTTCTAACAAGAGATAAAACACATTAATAATTACTTTCTATGTAAAAATGAGCTTAAAATTCATTGAATTAATAAAGTTATTAAGTTTTAACCTTCCTCTGTAAAACTGGATCTATTGCAGATACGCGGCCTTTACGTATGGTAGATTCGCGGATTTGCACTATCCCCGACGATATAATCGTTTGGAAATACCTTGACGAATCATGTTTAATGCCTTCGCAAGTTGATCTTGTGTTATTGCGTATCATCTTCATCCAATAACGCTTCCAGATCGGTGTCTTCAATTTATTTTTGGTTTTCCGGAGCGTTTCTTGTCCTCAGTATCAAAATCGCCACTTCTGAAGTATTTAAACCAATCTTCCCATGTAGTTTTCGATGGTGCATATTCGCCGTAGGCCTCCTCAAGCAAATGACGTGCTTCAGCAGCATTTTTTTCTTTCAAGTTGAAGGAGAAAGTTTGTATTACAACTGGTTATTGTTAACAATTGTCCACGCTATAAGGAAAACACAACATCTGACATATATATATGTAAACTATATGTGTATTAGCATCATCTATGTATGAAACCGGAAACTTAGTTGCGCACATAGTAACTGATTTAGGATATTTAAAGTAGTCCTCTTAAAAGAGAAGTACGCTAAATAAAAAGGCCCCACACGACATTTTGACCTGACAAGTAAAATGACCTGTTTGCTTATTCTGTGTTATCTGCTTTTGGATATCTCTTTTCTTATTAAAACCTTTTAAAAGTATCATTAGTAGAATTGTAGAATAAAAATATATCATCTGGAAGAAAGTAAGGATTGTTAAGGTCATTATATTTATTGTAATTTAAGAAGACCATAGAAAGGCATGTTGATTTTATTTTACGAATAATTCTGCTCAGTTTATATCCTTGGCTCGTACAGAATTATATAATAAATGATACCACCTTTAAGGTAGAATAAACCCACATCAATTTCAA
The DNA here is from genome assembly GCA_963969385.1 of Philonicus albiceps. Classification (NCBI taxonomy): domain Eukaryota; kingdom Metazoa; phylum Arthropoda; class Insecta; order Diptera; family Asilidae; genus Philonicus; species Philonicus albiceps. The sequence continues at coordinate 3,055,617 of OZ017772.1, read as the reverse complement.
GCTCTATTTCCAGAGGGTTCCAAAGAGGCGCCATTAATTTGGCTATTATCAGCATCCCCATAAATTGGCCAAACGACTCAAACTTCATATTTCTTTGTTTTATCCACAACAAATTTACCGGGACATTGTTTATCTTGTAGCGTCTCACATAATAATACCGACCACCTTAGAGAACTAAGAATAAAGATCACCTTCCGTTTTTCTAGCTGAGGAGTAAGAAATTCGAATGAAGGCGACGGAAGGAGGAATTTCCTCTTCACCTTCGAACTGAAAACGTGAGAGAAATACTAAGAATCGCATAAGCCTTAAGGAAAAAAAAAAAAAATAAAGGAAAATTAAAGTAATTCAGTGGAAGTGATTTATAGCGCCCTATTCCAAAAGTCGTGAATCCTTTGGCAGGCCTCGAGATAGTCTTGAATTATCCATGAAACCGACTGAGCCCACAAAAGTAAATAAATCATAGAACGGTACATTTTATTAACTCACCGGAGAAGCCGACGGTACTGGACCAGATCCCTTGCTTTTGATCCCTGCCATTTACTGGGAAAAAAAAAATTCACAAAATCTGAAAGGGTCAATTTTTTTCGTGACCACATGTGATGTATGTGCTCATAACATTATCCTTGACCACCATACTATCCCGGTTGTTACGTGGGTTTCTGAGGGAATTCAGGGGGAGGGGGCGGGGGGTGAAAAGAGAAAACAGGAACTGACCATGGCAGGGAAATGATTTGCCCGGATTTTTCTTCTGTTTATGTTCCCACCGTATTTTTCTGAAGATACTAAAAAGCAGTAAAGGGACGAATCAACTTACAAATTCAGATTTTATTGTTCTAGGGTGCTCTACAAGGGAATGGGCAAGGTAATTTCTCTGTTTAATGTTGAAAAGACTTTCATGCCAGGATTTTGGGGAACCTTAACGACATTGCTATTAATAATTTACGCGACAAAGCAGGAACGACCCTAATTGAATGGACATTTGACTATGCCAGCAGCATTTTGGTTCATTAAAGTGGATCTCGTTGATTTAAATTTACGTACCTTATGCCCTTCTGAGACTCCATCCATTGGCTTAATAAAGTTTAAAACAAAAATTCGAAGTTCACCTCATCAGGTAAATGTTTGTAAAGTTCTCAAATCGCCCACAGAAAACTGTAGTTGTTATATGACGCTTACTTCTCACCTGTACGCCATACTACTTTTCTGCGGGGGTAGAATGAGATTCCGACCATACGATACAGTTTCGTAGTAGCTTTAAGTACTAAGTACCTTTGTAATTAGTCTAAAATGGAAAACATGTTAATTAGGTTTCGTCTTCTAGGGCATGCACGTACTTACATTAGGTTAATGGACGACTGAGCTGAACGAAAGATTTTTGGGAGGGGGGAGGGGGGAGAAAGGTTATATGTAGGACTTATGCGTACGATGGGGATGCGATAGCTTGTTAACAAAGTTCACTTTGTCAATGCACTTTTAAGAACTCCCCTTCAGGTGGAATTCAGTAAATTGTCTGCCATCTCAGCTATCTCACTTTTAACTCATTAAATTTGTATTAAAGGTAAAAAGAAAGCAAACAAAAAATGTAAACATGAGTACGAGGGGTGAAAAATTAAAGCAGAAAAGCTCCCGTATTACTGCTAATGAGACATGAGACTAACTTGAGGGTTACTTGCATAAACACCCGACAATTTTTCTTAAGCGAATCGTTGATAGCTCCATTGTGCTAGAAGAATAAGAGAAATTCTTGTGGATGAAAACTATCCCTATCATTTCACTTAAAATTCTTTTGCAAAAAAACACAAAAAAATGTTAAGCAGCCCTTAACGTCTTCTGGAAGTTTAAAGGAGAAAATTAACATTGCATTCTCAACATTAATAAAACTTTTAAATTTTAATGAAATACCTTAGAATAGTAAAAATGCAAAACAACGAAAAGCTTTTATTCAATAAAAAAAAATTCATAAAATATAAAACGTGTCACAATAATTCCTAATCCAATCATAAATAGTGTCTACAGAGAAAGTTATATGAGTATCCCAGTCATATTATAAATTTTGACGATATATTTTAAATTAGCAATACCAATAATTTTCATTTTGTAATATTCGTAATATTTTCATTAAATTTTGAATTTTGTTGTATGCATACATAAAATAAGTGTCCCAAAATTGCTAGTTTTCATAAAATGATAGTTCAACATCATTAATATTGATAATATCTATCCATTTCACTAATGATGAGTTTTAATTAAAATTCCTATTACCTACTCAAATCGTTTTATATTACCTCTCGTAAATACTCTCTCATACTATCGTGAACTATGAAATTTCACTTCAATCCATTAAAATAATCTCTGAATCATATTCATATATCAAAATCATTAAGTGTTTAATTTAATTTTATATTTGTGACTTACGAGTATATGCTAAATTCCTTCCTTCCTTAGTATTGAAGAATATAAAAAGAGAAATAGTTCTCTGAATTGACGAATTCTGTGGCATTCAGAATAATGGTTTTCAGTTTTGTTTAATATTTAAACATAAATCTAAATTCCTTCATATACTCAACTATTCTAAATATCTTTTGTCTTAAATTTTTATGATTTTAGAGTAGGCCCTATGCGGTATTAAGAGTAAGGTCTGGTATAAGTTTGGTAATAAATGTCTGATTTTCAGATTTTATTAGTGTTCGGTACTTTTTACTTGATACTTAACTCTTTTATCTAAGACTTTTCTTAATAAATCAGTACACTCTATCACGCTGAAGTAGTAATAATTACTAAAGTTTATAAATTCAATGTAATTGAATATATTTTATTAGTCCGTTATAGAATTATTTGCGTTGCAATTTTATTTTGTGTATATGGTTATTATTTCACTAATATCCTTTTAGGGAAGGAACATGTTTTGGATAGTTCCGTCTTGGGTACAGTGCATAAGCTCATCCTTTTATCATTTTTAAAAGGAAATAGCAGGGTTGAAAAAAAAAATAGAACTGCCTGATCCTGGGGATCGGAGGTCCTGCGAAACGGCCTCCCAAGGAGTTTGGCCGATGCAAGTGTGCCTTTGGGGGGAACAATTTTATGTTGATTTTATGAACAAAACCACCACAGATACCGCCGACCGCCGCGTCGAGCTCGGTAAATCTTTGCGTACCAAAAAGGCTTTTGCAAGGCAGTCGTATCGAAAATTTACGATTTCTGCTTAGATAAGCATGAAACTTGCGAAAGTTTTTCCACAGTTTTCTCAATGTACTAGCAAGGACGAGGACGAGGACGTCGACGTCGACAACGAGTCCTGGCTGTCCTGGCTCTTGTAATATGTGTGTTATGCGACGATTGCGATATATGGCGAATATTGATCGCAAATCTCTGCTTATGACGTGATTTAGATATTTTCTACACGCACACATATATCCATGCACACAGTTTTTGACTAAACATATTTATTGATTCCCTGAAGATAAGTGGTTACTATGCATAGTGCTTAAATGGGACTTTCTCCCTTACTCATTCCGCTCATCTTCTTGGACCCAAACTAGAGGAGCAGGTCTGTCTGGGTATTTTGATCTCTCCTCAAGAATTATGTACATAATTGTGATGGTACATAGTCGGGATTACTCCTTAAGCTGTGTAGACTTCACTTCAGAAGCTACAGAATTTCAAGGAAACTCAAACAGATTCAAAAGGCAAACTATGAGCCCCCGGTTCGAGGCACTCCAGAATAGCACAGAGAAGTGGAAATCACCTGGAGATGATATCCTTTGCTGTCCAAACTTTTGATGGATATCTTTGCCAGATGGGACACATCCAACTATCTGATATCTGCCCAAGACAAGAAGCCGCGCCAGACATTCGTCCTTGTGCTCAGCTTCCCATAAACTTATTTCACCACAAAATTTACAGCGTTAAATCCATTCGGACATTTCTCTGATTTATTTTCAAGAAAATATCTTCCCCTTTTGCTTGGCTAGTAATTTACTCGGGATGGAAAGGTTAAATAGTTTCGGGCAAGGATTTAAACTATTATGTCTATGTAGCTTTTATTTACAGTTTTTCTTTTTTTTTTTTTTGCTTTTCCTGAACGGCTAGACTGAAAGGAAAATCTTGTTTTCTTCTTCCAGCGACGGTCACTACCATGAGTCTTAAGATTCGCTATAGTTAATTGCTTGTAGCAAGAATTTCTGGAGCGACCTCTAAAGATTCAGGTGGTAAATTTCTGAGTCCAATTTGGTCAAGTCTAAGAACAAACCACCCATTCGTTAAAAGCGGAAAAGGTAAAATTGTCTTGGGTTTACTAAGAATTCCGAGATTTTTGGCTCTTGTGGATGCCTCCTGTGCCACTGGAAACTTATTTAATTTTAAATTTAATCACTTCTTGATGGCTAAGGATCAAATTAAGGGTGGATTTTACTCTGACCTAAATATACCTACTTTATTTTTAGTCAAAATTGTGGAAATTATCATCTATTTTTTTTGCTTAAATTTAATTTGTACGATAAATGATTTTCATATTATTCTGAAATGTAATTGGAATAAAAGAAAATTTCAATTGTAATATATTTAAATAAATACATACGCTAATAAAAATTATGATATATATATATACATTTAGTAAATTAACTAATTTTATAATATGTTGACCTGTTTGTACTTAAATCATCAAATTAAGGATTAAAATTAAATTCATAGATTTTGTTATTTGAAATAGTTATGAGTAATTGAATTGAAAATACTTCCTATTTTATTTATTTATATAAAATCTTCCAATTTAGTGTATTTTCTTAGGTAATATGAAAATCTCTAAGTTTCTAAGGATAGGTCTTATGATAAACTACTACTCCTCATAGTCGATACGTCGTATAGTACGGATTAAGCCTACAAGAACGAATAATATGTGAAATTGAGAATGGCGGGTAATTAGGAACAGTTGAATATCAAATACTTTCCTCTGCACTAAATCCCCTATTCAGTCCAAAATACTTGTGTATCATTATTGTGTATTATTTTTTTCAAATAATTAATCAATTATCATGTCTTTAAGTCGCTTAACTCTTAGTGGTGTAATTTACCTTACCTGTGGTATAATTAAACCGACTGGTCAAGTAAATTGTTCCAATGGAAAATCGCATGTTATGAGAAATGTATAAGGAGTATGGTGTTGATTTCGTAGTATAAGTTAAAAGAGATTCTAAACTATGTGGTATTCAATAAATAGTTTTTTTTAATCCACATCCAAACGAGATATCTTTTTGAAATTAAAAAATGGTACAATGTATCCGACTCTCCCTTACTTTATGCAAAATTTTATTTATCGGTTATAGGACTTTAAAAAATAAGCGGCAACTTGCAGAAATTTGTAAAAAGTAATTGCAAGTATAAAAAATAATAAATGTAAGTACGAATAAATTTTTCAAAACGTACAATTTTTAAAATTGATAGATCGAATCTTTTTAATTATAATTATAATAACTTTTTTATTGTATTTTTTTTTCTGTGCGACTACCTGTGGATTAACATTTCTTCAAAAAAAAGAATCCTATCACCTGTTACTGATTAAACCGACAGTGGGAGGGTATTTTCTATAAAGCGATTCTTTAAAGTCAGATTAAGGTTTTTACAAAAACGCAAAATCTCCAAAAAAAAACTCAGTAATCACGATTTAATGACTAAACTCGTGCTCGTTTCGTTTGAATCTCCCACTCTACCAAAAAATTAATTTTGAGACAAAGTTTCTATTTTAAGAAATTCGCTTTGAGCGCTTATCAGTTCGTGGGCGGAAGAAAATCAGACAAATAACCTTATTCCCCTAAAAAGAGAAGCTGAAGGGCAAAATTTGAATTGATTCCTAGCCTAGCAACTCGCAAGTACCCAAACCCACTTATGTTCTGAAAATGAGGAAAGGAAGAATCAATTTGGAAAAACACGACAAAAAACGGATACACGTTTCAGTACATGCGAGAGTTCCGGGCATGGGCATCCGTTTCCCATTAGAAGAACGCACACATGAGTTGTCTGCTTTTGAAGTGCCATTCATTAAGGTTTTCGAAGTTACCCAAACCGGTCCCCCGAACCAACCCCCTCTTTCTGAAGGATGTGCGAGAACGGGCTGTGTATGCATCGATAATCACCAAATAATACCTTTTGCATGCCCGGCATCCTCCGTCTTTTATTGCGAACGCCTTGGAAGGAAAATTTCATTTTCGGTATTAATTACTGCAAATGGTGAAATAATCTGAGAATTTTCCAAAAGTAGTCCATCCTTACAGCCCACTACACCGGTTTCCCTTCATCAGCCCCAATAAATCCGTCCTGGTCCCCGGGAGCCGCAGCATCCGAGCCTCAGTGATGGAATCATTTATTTATCCTAATTCCCAATACAAGTGCGGATTAATCACTTCCACCAGGAATTAGAATAATCTTCCCATCGAGGCGGATTCTGCTTATGTCTGAGGCTTAACCCATTTTTATTGCTCCCCCAGAATAGCTCCCATAGAGTGGGGACAGATATCAATGGATAAATGAGACTACATTTTCATAAAGATATCGCCGTCGACAGCATACATGCCCTAAGCCGCCTGGATAGGTTTATTCGGCTGTTCTGTGCGGGTCTGGATAGATCCCGGATTGAAACCGAGATGGGGTTTTCGTTGGTATGGAGCCCGTGGTCGATTCAGCCTCCCTCGGGATGATTATGAAAATTCTTCTTGGGCTTATCATTCCTCGTCGGGTTGGCGTGTAATGACGACGACGACAACGACGACGTCCTATTTGCATTTGAAATTTTGTGAGGTTTCGAAACTTATATGCGGGGGTAGGGCCTTAAACGAGGTTCAGGTTCAGTGGGCCTACAAAATAAGTGCTGTGTCATTCCCATCCACTTAATCACCATTGTTCCCCGACCGGAAGACGTATCCTGATACAGCGCCATATCGCTTTCCCTCCAAATATTGAGACACAAGGATTGCTTCGATGGCGGTTCCGATTCGATGGTAATAAAAGTTAGCAACGTCTTCTCCAGCCCATTCAAATGGCAATTCAACGACTAAGTTCCAAATGAGTGCGATTGCCGGGTAATCGGGCACAATAGAGGATGATGCTTTCTCACATCAGCAGATGCGCTAATAGCTGTTGACCAAGAAACTGAATCCATGTTGACCTTTTTTCTTGGGAAAAGCATAAGTTTTGTCACAAGAATTAACTTTATTTCTTAAGATGCTGCTCAAAGAGGTAGTTAGGGCGACTAGTGGTCCTTGGAGACAAATAGAGGACGATAAAGTTATATAAAGTCGTAGCATATATTTTACCCTCAAATATTTACATTATTTCCTGTTAAAAGACTGCGACATGGACATTTCCTCACAAGTTTTAATTATGTAGTACTCGCTTCAAATGCTCTAAACTACTGACGTTGTGGTCTTTGAGTTTTGAGATTATGTAACAACGCTAGGCTAAAAAATCTAAGGGATTTAAATCAGGACTACTAGGAGGCCATTCATCTCTTAGCAAAAAGTCTACTAAATTTTTAACGCACCACTTCTGAACTGCATTTACAGTATGCTGAAAGCAATAGTAGTCGTCTCCAAATAATTCTTTGCAGCCTGGTAGTTATTCAGAGTTAACCTTAACGCCCTTTTCAATAAAAACCAGAGGGAACTTACCCCTTCCACAGAAAAGCCCCCAAACTGTAACTAATGAAGCATTTTAGTACCTGAACACATAATGTTCGTTTTCTGGAATTTCTTGAATTCTTAATGGCCACACACGGTCATTTTGAGAGCTGGTGTGATTGTTGCAAACCGAAAAGTTTTTCATCGGAAAATACAAATTCGTCCCCAGTGTAATAAGCAAGGATATTGCAAAATCTTGTAGCTCTTTTTTGTTTGGATGATGAAGCTTTTAAACCAAAATCTTAGGTGAGTATCAAATGTATCGAAGAATTTGCTCTTGTATATGTTTGATGGATTGCTTAGTTCGTACAGTGCACACATCCATTTCTCTTGCAGTTTTAAACAGAAGTTGTTTCCTTGTAACGTTTAATGGTTTTATATACAAAATCTTATTTTATTCCTGCCTTTCTCTGGCCACGAAAAATCTCATTCTTTCACTAAATTTACTCACAACTTTCGCACATAAAGCTTTCATAGTACTTAGAACTCTCTAAGGAAGTCCGAAGTTATAACTTTATATATTGCGAAATTTTCGACAGTTTATGAAATTTTACCATTTACCATAAATATAAGCGGTGCCACTTTGATGGGCAGAGAATGCCCAACCACTCTCGCAAACTGATTTATACTGTGTGCTCAGCATTTCACCCTTAAATGGTCTCTGGCCTTCAACTTGCGTCGGCTAAGTGCCTTGCGCATGGTCATGGGGCTCGTGCCGCGATTGTGTTTACATTCTTACTACAAAAATGCATAGTTGCATGCATTTTCAGCAAGTGGACGCACGCAGCTGACCTACTTGAAGTTTATGGCTGGATGGTGGAATACTAGCTCAGGGTGTTTATGTTTGAAAGTTGAATGATTTGAGTGGTCAATTCGAACTTAGGTGTATGAGCATGAATACTAGGAATTATTATATTTCTTATGAATGTTAAAATGTATTTCACTACCCTATGAATGAGCGAGCCTCTTTCCCGCGAACGATTGAAAAGGCATTGTAAGTAAATAATTTTTTTTTAAGATCCACAAACCACTAGACAAAAGTAAAATCATCTCTAGTTAAGTAATTTAGTCGTCTTTTATAAAGATACAATTCAGTATTTGTTGGAAATATTTCAATTTTCATTTATACGACAGAACTTGCTTTTATATGAAAAGTCAAAACGGACAAGTGTAGAGGTAGTCGAAATTCTTCAAAAACTTTCTCGAGTTCTCTCATTTCAAAACGGATACTGGATTGCGGATGCACTTAGTAATTTGTCATTTCTACACCCCTGCCCTCTCTCCTCCATCGTTGAATAAGGAAATTGTGAACCAATTTTGAATTACGTAAGGTTTCAATATTCTTCTTTAAGAAAAGTATCTCTTGAGTTTATTTCTTGAGAATTTTCTCCTTTCTCAAATCATCTGCATTACGTTGAAAACCTTTAATTTAATACCTTCATCAAAGTATTTTATTACGCTAATTTAGAGCTCTCCTTAGGGAAAGGAATGAATTTTCTGAAATTTACGTAATTATAGTATAGTCCTACTCTATTTATCCATTGCTTAATTAGTTGGCGGCTAACAAATCTGTAATAATCTTTTCATTGAAAAATAAACAGGACTAATAACATCGACAATCACAACAAAGTGTGAATTTACCTTTCATTCCACATTTCCATCTCGCTGGACTAACATTGGGTGTCCTTCCACACCCTTTCGGGCTGGATTATGGATGGTGCTTGTGATTGTCATACTGCAGGTACATTAAAACTTTAATAACCCAACAGAATAACTATAATCGTGCTAATAATTATAGCAATTTCGCGAATTACGCGGTGCGGGCGGAAAATCACCCTATTAATTGAGATATTGGATCCAAATCGGATCTGATACAAAAGTGCGGTCATTTCTAATAGCAGCTGCCGAAAGGTTTATTCATCGCTCTAAAGCTTGGGGACTCAGCACACCTAGCAACCACCCGCTCCCTATTAGACAAGTGATTTACGGTATGACCGCGAACGTTCCAATTTTATTGCACAGCTGCATAATATCCGTGGTACCAATATAAATATTTAAATTTCCACAAAATTATTATTGTGAGAGTTTTCGCATGAATTATTTAGCTGAAAAATTCCGCATAATGCAAATAGAGGTGGACAAAACCAACCAAAAATTTTATTTCTCTACCCGGGGTTAGAAATTGCATATGATACTCATGTATAAAATAGTTATTTATTTCCTTATTTCTTCAAAACCGGAAGTTTTCTCTAATTTACTGCAGTATTATTTAATCGCGCATTAATATTGATTGTAACAAATTAAAAGAATTTCATAAGAATTGTAGGTATCAAGCCTATCTAATAAAAAATTTAAATCTCTTCAAATTAATTTGTACTAGCTGGGTTACCCGATTTCACCCGGTGTATTAGAAGTACTGCTTTCTGCAATTTTATTATTATAGATTGATATAACCAATAGACAACTGCCCTGAATCTACCTACATGTGGTAGGTAACAAACCAGAAAACAATAAAATTAAAAATATAGAAGAACAGAAGCATGATACTAATGATTCTTAAGCCTATTTTTAATTTTTAGTATATTTACATTGAAATTAAGCACACAATAATTCCTGTTGTATAGACTTATTAATTAGTTCGTAGAACTAGACCTACCATAGTTGGTTCGATTAGCCAGATTCCGTAAAATGTCGGTACTTGGAAGATTCTATGATTTAATGGTAATATGACGCGAAAAAACAAGCTCAGGACAACTTATGTAAAAAAACAAGGATGTTGGGAGTCTTAAGTTGGTACAAAATTGTTACCAAATTTAACAATTTGAGTCTACTGAGGTAGGATGAAAGTACTTGGGAATTGTCCCACGTTAGATTTCCTAAGGCGAAACGAAGGAGACGTTTTTGTACTGCTTCGATTCTACGAAATATCCTTAAATTTAAATTTCTTTATATTATTTTGTATTAGACTTTAACAACATTAAAAAAGTAATTTATACTTCAGTAAAAAAATTTCAATTTACTTTGTTTATATAGATTTCTATGCTTTAAGTAATTTATCCGTAATATACAGAAGTAAAAGTTAGTTATACAAGTGTATTAAGTTTTAAGTCGAAATCGATATTAAAAAATTCTTTCCTTGTTTAGTGTAGGAGTAAGAAATTTAGAATTAATTTAAGAGACCCTAAAAAAATAAATGGAACTTTTATCTCTTGAAAGGCCTGCCTTGCACTTTACAGAAATTTATTTATTTATTTTTTTTTTTTCCTGGTATCTTGTGCCCCCTTTTACCGCGGATATTGACAAGAGGCGCAATATCCACTTTGGAGCTTGAATTGTTTCTCATGCCCGGCACCCATTCGTTCGACAGCCACATAAAAAGTTATTTGAGACATTGTTTTTAGCAGTTGAAATGAAATCCGAGAAAGAAATGGATCGGTCTCAATACCCCGGGAAAACTCCTCGGAAGGAAGAGCTATACCGCGAGCATCTTAGAAAATTCATGAGACACCACCGCCACCGGTATTGTGGGTGCTGTCTTGAAAGGAGCTCACGGCAGGAGGGATAACTGATGAAAACCACTTACTCGCCTGGTGCAGCCTGCCCCTCCCGGAATCCCTTTGCTTACCTCGACCTCCTTCTGGACGATTTAAAATTGCTCCCAAGTCTCGAATTTCGAACAGGAGCATTCTCCCATTTGTCTGGTTCTTATTGGTCTCGTAAAATCAATCGATTAAATTGTTGTTCCCGTTGGTTAGATATGCTACCAAATGGGTAGGTAACGTAATAGTCTTGAACTGTCGAATAGTCGAACAACAATCGGAGGAGGCATGCAAGTCGAACCCGGTTACAAGTGAGTACTCTATCCCCGGAGGGAGCCTTTTTTAACGACTGAATCACAATTGGCTTTTTCTCGTTTTTTGTTTTTTTTTTTAAACACCACGACTTTCTATAGCTGTAGGAAATAGAAATGCAAGGAAACGTCCCGAAAAAGGGTTTAAAAAAAGACAAATTAAACAACAAAAACATTGGACATAAAACCAAAGAAAGGAAAATAACCATTCCATGGAATCTCGTCCCTGTCCAGTTTATTTTCATCGAAATTGAGAGGAATAGCTCGCTTCCAATCAGGTGAAATGTTACTACAATTTCTGTAGAAAAATTAAAACGTTACACCATTCCAGTTTATGCCCTTCAGGTGTACAATTACCCTTCGAGGGCCTCTGGCAGTTTATAAGATCGATTTCCTGACGGTCTTACGTGACAGGAATTCATGAAAATTTAAAAGAATCGAACAAAAATTATGTTTCTCATAAGCAACACAATTTTATTACGAATACGATTGAAGTTATGCACAAATAAAATAAATAAATAAAATAAATTTAAAATTAAGAATTTTAAATATTATAAAAATTACTGTTACTATATTTTAGTAGTAGGAGAACTCAGAAGACTTAACTCCTGCATTTAAACTTTGATTAAATGTATCGAACAAATAACGTTGCATAGTTCAGACACAATTTAATTAATAAATACAAGGTCTTAATTAAAATAATCAATGAATCAATCAGTTCAATGACTCAAAGATGATATTGCACTTAGAGTCCAAAAAATCCAAATTCGATCCCTAAGCCTAATAAAGCATTTCTAAATGTGGATGATGAATGGATTTAAACCGTTTTGTTGTTAATTTTGAAGGGCCACTTAGGTCTCTTAACAATTAAAAGACAGGTCATATCTGCTCTGCCTTTCTCAGTTTCCGGGCATTTTTTAAGAGAATTAAATAACATGAAATGCATGGTTTTAAAGCGTTCTAGTTTTATTAAATTTCTTATAATGTTTTACAAAGTTATTTAATAACATGTCTAGTACTAAAAATTCAAGCAAAAGCGTAAATCTATGTAGTCCATCCTATGAAGTTACAATGGAAAAACGTAAATTTACGCAACCCATCCGTTAAGTGTTAAGTATGAAAATGGTAATGTAATGTTTAAATCAAACAATTGTATTAAAAATTAAAAATAAAATGCAACAGATATGGTTACATTACTTATTTCATTACCAATCGACTGAACTAACCAAACCTTTGTTTTAATAATTCTACCAAAATCACAAAAATTTTAGCGGGTAAGGTTCAATAGTTTTGCCCCCCTTATTCCAATATTATTGTTTTTGTTTACCCCCCATCCCCAAAATGAGGTCGACCATATTAAAAGTTCAGTTCACTATCATTTGGTCCATTTTGAATGCTTTTCCATTTCACCTCTAACGAGAAGAGTCTTTCTCTATTTGGAAATGAAATCGCCTTGAAAATGACTTCGAAACGGTTGGCAAGATCCCAATGTTCTTTATAAGGTAAGTTCTGACCATTTTGGTGAAAACTTTTTAAGTAGCCACCCCTAAATATCTACTCACATTTCTCAAAGGAGGGATGAGAATAAGGAGCACAGTCCGCGAAGGAGGTAGGCTTGTCCCACATGGTTCTATAAAAGTTCTCGACCCGAACGACGACCGTCCAAAATGAATACGATTCGCTCTGTTTTCCGTCCGTTGTATTGCAAAACTTGAGATGAACTCACCCCGAAAGTTTTTCAGCTCACAACCCAAATAGGCAAAAAAAAAAAATGGATTTTTTTTTTTTTGAAAGAATATTATTTCAGGAAAAACTTTTGCAAATTAAAGTTTTTCCGGGCGATTTTTCTCTTTTTTTCCCCCCTATTTCGTTTATCTCAAGGCCTGCTTTTCGGCCTCATTTAAAGGGAGGGAAATTATTTAGATATCTTCAGAAGGATTCAAATGTGTAGCCTCAACCGTTTTGAAGACCCAATTTTCAGGGTGTTCACCCCTCTTTAGGCTGCTATGGAGCGAAATAATTGGAGATCTTTTGCAATAATCCGCTAAACTTCAAAGAGGATACTTTCGAGTTTATTTTGAATGTTCTTATTTTTAGGATTGGATGGTGTAACAAAAAAATAAATTCTCACAATTTTCCTCTTTTTATCTATTCATTTACCTATCACACCTTGTAGGATAAAAAAAACCAAACTTCTCAAAAGAAAAATATTTTGCAGGCAATTTCACATTAACTAAAAAGAAAATTTATTTATCTCAAGATATCCAAAGAATTTTTTTATGAAGTACAGGAATACCAAAAAATAATGTTGCTAAATCAGTTTAACTTAGTTAGATTTAAACAATTCAATTCCATACAGAAAATTAGTATCACTTCGTATTATTAGAACTCCTAGACTGATTTAGCCTCGTTAGTAGCCATTGAGAATATTATTGTTATACCACTAGTCCATACACACTATGAAAATTTAATTTTTAATGGTTAATGACAATAATTACCCACCCTCCTTGCTTCCACCCGCATATGGCTCCTTCCAAAACAGTTGAATTTCCGCCTGACATAATTTGGGACACATTGGGGTTTATTTGAAATCGAATCAAGCTAATTGTCCACATGGAATAATGCTCATGTTGTGGGCGGCATTATTTGATTTTCAAATTGGCCGATGCATTTAATAAAATTATTTAATATGTATTTTGATATTTTCCTGTTATGCTTTCTCGAAAATAAAAAAATAATAAAAATAAAAAATAAAAATAATAATAAATGCCACTAACGCCCCACTAGCAATAATTTCACTGCTCTGGGGGCAAATTCAATTAAATTTACGTGAGAAAATCAGCAATAAACGCGAACTGAAATTGATTCTTGTTTTAATAAAGCAACAAAATAAAAAATAAAATAAAAATAATAAAAAAAAAAACAATTGTGTGTAAAGGGCGTCGATTTTTACCTGAGTTGCAAATTTCCCTCTATCGTGCGACAGGAGGAAAACCATCCCCTAAAAACTCTTGCACGATATCACCGGGACAAGCACAACTGAGGAGTGTCTTTTCAAAAGGGTTTATTTCTCATTTTGGAAAATTTCTTTTTTTTGATGCGATTCGATCCTAACACTATATTCTCAATGATTTTCAATGATATTTTGATTCTAAACAGCTTATTTCCTTTAGAAAATCGATTACAAAAAAAGCCTTACGCGTCAAATAGACTTATATCCATAGCATTTTAGTCCATTTAATCAATTTAAACATTCTCTTTCAAAACAGCTTAATTCTAATAGAAAATTGTTTTTTTTCTAATATTTACGGAACAAAAGGGCTTATATAATTTATATATGTACATCGCTGTCCTTTTTGATGCTTTTTCCCCATTTAAGTTTTTGAACAGATACATCACACTTGGCTGTATGGCTTATGAGGCTCTTGCTTATTCTATATTAAGTTAATAAAAAAAAACGATTGTCAAATGTCAAACGGTGGAAGATTTTAGGCGCATTGTTTTGCTGTCATAATGGTTTTATTTTACAACAACAGATGCTATAATACACTACTCAACTTTATCTAAATATAACTTGAAAATAATAATAATTTTATAAACTAAAACTAACTTAAAAATAATATTAGATTTATAAATTAAAACTACAAATAAAAAACGTCCTCTGAAGATCTGTCCTCTTTGTATGCTCTTACCATCGCTACGCACCACGCCACTAGGCTCTAGAACGGCGGGTACGTTAGCAGTCACAAGGGCCCGGCGGATGACGTCATTGCTGTCATTGATTCTTTGTTTCATCGACGTTTTTATTAAATTGTTTATTACAAAACCTTCGAAAAAGTGTAATAATTTGAGAAATGGCTGAAAAAACTGTCGGGGTATTGAATACAGGTGGTCGAAAATTTAGGTCTCGTCTTAAAAGTCGTACAAGGAAATCGTAAGTGTGCCTTTTGCATTGACTGTCCTACTTGTAATTTAAGCCACAAGTTTTGATATTTTTCCAGATTTTATTATTTATTTGTGTTGTTTTAGATATACTGACGATGATCCTCTTGGATTAAAATTTAAAGTGCCATGCAAACACAGTGAAAATAGCAAGTTCCGGTGCTCGTCTTTTAACATGCGAATGGTTTTGAAGAACCGTAATGCATTTTACTCCAAAGAAACCAAAGTAAGTCAAGATATTTACTTGTCAAGATTAAGCCATTCTTATGAACCTATAAATACGACAAAACCTAAAAAAAATGTGAAGTCACGGAATGTGAGCTGTTCATACAATTTGTTTGTGAAGAAAAACAAAATGAAGTGTGTATGCAAGAAGATGTTTTCTGCAGTCTTTTCTGTATCTGAAAAACGGTTAAATAACATTAATAAACAGACAATCCAAGGAAATATCCCTGCAGAAAACCGTGGCGGGGATCATAAGTCTCACAAATCTGTGAACAGAAAGGAATCTTTGAGACAATTTTTAAACGGCCTTCCCGCCAAAGAGAGTCATTATAATAGACAAAAATCCAAAAGAATGTATTTAAGTGCCGAACTGAACTGTAAGAAATTGCTGCAGTTATATAATAATTCTGTAATACCAGAGTTACGAGTAAAAAAGACAATGTTTTATAAGATTTTCCATCATGACTATAATATAGGCTTTTCAAGCCCTTCTTCAGACACTTGCAGTGTATGTTTACTTTGGTCAAATAAAATAAAAATGGAAAAGGATCCTAGCAGAAAACAACTACTTATAACTGAACTTAGAGTGCATAAACTAAGAAGCAAAGCCTTCTATAATCATATGAAGCAGGACATACCAAACTCTGTTTCACTATGTTTTGATTTACAACAGGTTCTGCCCTTGCCGCGAACCCCCATCCAAGATGCCTTCTACGCTAGGCAGATAAGTTTGTACAATTTTTGTATTGTAAATTTAGATTCAAAAAGCCCTTGGTTTTACTCATGGGACGAAACAGTTGGTAACAGAGGGTCTACAGAAATTTCATCTGCACTTTATCACTACTTAACTTGCATGGATTTAGCAAATAATGTAGAAATTATTCGTTTATTTTGTGATGGTTGTGGAGGGCAAAATAAAAATAACTACGTCCTCCAAACGCTGATCCAATGGCTGTTTTCAAAATCTCCTATGCATCTTAAGGCCATCCATCTGTACTTTCCAGTTCGTGGTCATAGTTTTTTGCCAGCGGATAGGGTGTTTGGGCGATTAGAAAAGGAAATCCGCAAAAAAACTATTATAAATACAAGGGATGGCTATGACGAAATTTTGAAAAGGCACGGAACTTTGAAATTATTAAGGCAAGATTGGCAACTACTCGAGATAAAAGATCTAAAAGAAAATTTTAATAACTTAGAGGGATTGCAAAAAATGAAACGGATTAAGATAGAAAAAAAAGTCAAAAGAGGAATGACAGTAGGCTGTGAAATAAAAGCTTTCGAAAACTACAGATTTGAGACTAATGAAGTCGCTCAAACACTGTTGAAACGGGGAAAAAGAATACCTAGAGAAATATGTACTGCTGTATTTGAGAACAAGGAACTATCAGCAAATAAGAAAAAAGATGTAAATAATTTACTCACTAAACAATTTGGGAAAGAGTGGATCAATATACAAGAATTGGCTTGGTATAAAGATATTATTAACAGTTGCAGACCTGCCCCTGATACAGACATGGAAAATCCAGATGAATCTTTGTGTAATTGCCTTGATGATGATGTAGGAGAAGTGCGTATTTAGGTTACAATAAATAACTTGATTTTTCTTTCTAATTGTGAGACTTAATAAAAAATAATTCATTATGAAAGGGTTTTATTAGTACAGATCAAAACAGCTTATTTCCAACAGGTACTAAACAAAACAACTTAATTCTAAAAGTCTTTGTCAAAAGTGCTTATTTCTAAGATACAGCCTTAAATATATACTTTCGTGGGGTCAGTGGTAAAAAAATAACAGTGCTATAAAAATCATGTCAACATTATGTAAACATAGTATTAAAATTCAAAATACATTTAATCATCAAATCATTGTTTGAAGTTTTTTTGATTTTCTGAAAAATATGTTAGTGATGAAATAAGCCCTTTTGAAAAGACACTCCTCAACTAGTTTCAATTTAATTTTGTTTCAGAGTTTATGCAAATATATTTGTTTGTGCCAAAACCGAAAAATTTGCATTTTTCGGTTCGGACTGGGGGATATGTACGATTTCATTTTATAAACTTTTCAATATCTGCATGCAGAATGTTATGCGAAAGTTTTAATGTCCCTGCGGGCAGGTAAGCTCCCGTCTGGCCCGGCGGTAGAGGAACGGGGATGGCCAGCCAACCCCGAATACCGTGCCCAGATACAGGTGAATTGAGGATCATCGATGTTTTACAACATTTCTCTCCTCAGCAAGCAGAAAAACGGTGAGGAAAAATATATTTTTTTTGTTATTTTTTTACAAATTTCCCATTGATTTGTCCTCGGTGCAGCTGAACATTTATATTGAATAGATTGTGAAGCGTCTCCCACACCCGCCTCGCATCGAAGCACCGAGGAATCCGTTTTGTGGCTTTGGGCCGCTTTGGTCTGAATCGCTATTTGAATGCGAATGCAAATTCTTTTGCGGATTTTTATCTCGCCTCTGATTTGAAAAGCAAATATTAGACAAAAGGTGAATAGTTTCAAACCATTTAAAATGCTTAAAATTCGTATTCACATGTGAATGCGACTAAAGATGCACCTGAAAAATTATTCGAAAGTTACAAAAATACCTAAAAATAATTTGCATTTTATTAAGACAAAAATTTTATTTTTGAGGCAAACATCTCTTTCGTTAATTTTGCAATGTCTTTTACCCCAGTGTATATACCTCATGCCCACATTTTAAGGAAAAAACAACAAGGTTTATGGTATGCCAATTTGCTCCAAAGAAGAAGCATACCAAAAGATGTTTCTGGTAGATGCTGGAGGACTCCTCAAGAGTCCATCGAAAACAGAGGGAAACTTCGAAACACAATAAGCGCCGGGGCCAATTAGATGTACGGAAATAACTTTTCCATATTTGCAGGCTTTTCTGAAGCTTCCGAAAATATTCTTGTTTCTCATATTATTAAGGAAAAGGACGCGGCCTGGATTGCTAGACAGCAAGTTTGCCTAAGCAAATTAGAAATTTTCTGAGAACTTTCTCTATCGTATTTTATATGAACACGGTACATACCTACCTTAGGTATGTATGAGTGTTAAGAGAAAATTGTTAATTAAATCACACAATTCTTAAGGAGCAATTAAAAATGCAGAGTGCTCCTATGAATTATTTATTAAGTGAAACAGAGAACAGTGTGGCTGGTGGTCTGAATTTTTGGTTGTAGGGGAACTCAATAACACTTAGATGAGTTCGTTAATTGCCTTTCTAATTTACCGTGATTTCTCGAGCTGCGAAAGATATTCCACGCTTTAAGATATAAATCAAACAATTATTATCCCATTGTTTGTATATCGTAGAAATTTTGTTGTACGTTCAAATTCAACGGATTTTACTATGCAAAAGATATGCTCGAGGTAATCGCAGAAAGTCGTAAAAAGTTATCTTTCATACTTACTGGATATAATTCCAAAATTTATAATTCTATAAACCTTAAATAATTTAGCAACTATGAAAATTTAATTCATTCAAAAAATATAGTTATCTACTATTTTAAAATTATGTGTAATTACTAAAATATTAAACGAACTTTCAAAGATTTTGGGCCTTATATAATTTCTGTGGTTCAGATTCGTTTTTAAAGATGTAGGTCCCGGTATAGACCTTCATATAGACGTAGTGTTGCCTTTGAGTTAAGTTTTCAACAATTTTGGGCCTAATATAGGCGTAGTCTTAGCATTCAGTTTATTCTATAAAATTGTATACCTCATATAGACGTTGCGTTAGTTTAAAATAAAATTTTCGGCCTACTATAGGTCTCTTTTAAGTCCGTAGGTAGGGCCGGCTCAATGCAGGTTCAGCACGTTCGCCGGAACCCGGCCCCGCGGTCTACAGACATTTTGTAGGACCCCCTGTATAGTTAATTGAATATTCGAGTGTATTTAGATAATGCAATCGCATAACCATTAAAGAAAGACAGAACTGAAATCAAATCTTAATCTATTAAATGCATTAAAAATAATTTTAACTACGCCAATAACTGCAGTTTCAGTTAAAAGTAGTTTCTCGCGGTTGAAACTAATAAAAAATTATTTGCGATTGTCAATAAACCAGGAACGACATCTCTTTTAGCTATTCTTTTAATAGAAAGCGAAATAACAAAATCAATAAATTTTTGATGATGTACAAGTGATCAATGATTTGATAGCGAAAGAAGCGAGAAAAATAATTTAATATTCATCTTTAAAAAATATATAGTAATATCCCTTCCACTGAAGTATAATAAATAATTCCTGATTGTAAAATTTAAGTATCGGATTTGAATGTGTAGCTTGGCCTCGCAAAAATTTTCAACGCGGCTCCATAATAATTCCTCTCAACCAAGTTTTTATTTTTATATCAAAGTATAGGGGTATATAAAAAAATAAATGAATAGAATGAATGATTAGAAATTATAATCATTGATTTATGTGTATGTATTGCATACATCAAAGTAAATTAGTATAATCTAGGCAAAATCAAAAGATTAAGTCAACGTTTATCAGCTTTAGTTGAGCTTACTTGCTTAGGCATAAATGTTACATAAATCAAACTAATTCTTGACTACTTAATCCTATTAATGTTGGACTTAAAACGCTGTGAAATTAACTACGGTTTATTTACTAAAAATAATGTCTTCTCTTTAATTCTTTTACCTTCATTTATTTTGTAAAATAGTTACGTTTTTATTGTTGTAAATGTTTGATAGAAATCACATCCCATATACCTTTAATTTGGTTTTCGCCAAAAATTCAAATAATAAGTTAAATCTAAAGATTATTAAGAGTTATTCTAATAAACCTTCTAGTTTTTAATTCTTTTTACTATTAAAGCTTAAATTAAGTAATAGTAATCTGTGAAAGTAACTAATTAGCTCTTGAGACTCAAAAACTTGTTAAAGAAAAATTAATATACCCCTATAATAATGAAATTCTTTTATTATATTATATCAAAATCATTCATCTAAAATATTTTAATAACCGCACTGAATGTTAAACAGATAAAATATAGACTTAATTTCAAAAGGGGAATTTATTGAACCCTTACATCCAGTTTTCTTCCGCTCACTGAAGAAGTAAAACATCAGCAGCAATCTAAATAGATATAGAACTGAAAGTATACCATATATACCCTTTCAAAGAAAAAAAAAAGAGATTAAAAAAAATAAAAAAAAGGATTTCTCCCTGGAGGATATAGGGCCTTTTCTGGTATGTATTGAATAAAAATGATAGCAAAATAGCGCGCAATTAAAATGTCCGGAGATTAAACAATTCATGCAAATACGTCGCGTTTAAAATTTCAGTTAAATTGATCTCAATTATTTACATTAGAAATGATCGTTCGTTATCCATTCACATATTACTTTTGTCGCAGTTCAGTTCATCAAGCATCGGAAAGATTAAAATTTTAATCACCAATCATCGACTTCCTGCGTACGATGAAAATCATATCGCATCACTCCCTCATCTCCTGACTATGGTAAATTACATTTTGAGGGAGTAAATGGGGTTGAAGCATCGTCTGGTCCCCTTCCGCTTCAAGGTGACGTGCAGGAAGATTTCAATTTCCGCATTGAATAAATAATAATTTATTTTTTTTTTTTTATCCCCAATCCCTCCAATTCCAATCATCAGTCTATACGGGCGACAGGTGTATTTTTGTATTTTTCATACGCAGCAAAATAATTAGCGTTCAGTAGGCGAGGGTGTTCTGGGAAAAAAAAATATTTTGGTATTGCCTAAAGTCTCATGAAAATTTATTTCTATTTGCTCGGTATTTCTTTCGTACATGAGTTGAATAGGAACTCGAACAAGTGGGTCCGATTTAGCTGCTTTCAAAACAAAAAAAAATAAAAATATTGTTCTCGCGATATTGAATCGAACGAAAGGGAGGAAGGGCTTAATATATAATAAAAATAAAATAAGAAGAGGGTGCTGCACGGGTGTAACCCAGAGTTGGAACCTTCATCAGAGATTCTTTTAGGCCCACAGACAAATTGAGTCCCCAAGTGGCCTCTCATAAAAATTCAAAGCTCGACTGAAGGATGTACTCGATTTGCCCTTGGAGGGCACCTGTTCAAGTTTTCCGTCCCTCATTAATCTTCCCAATTACCCGCACTGCACGGCCCACGGTGGGCTGAGTCCTGTGCGACAGACTCCTTCTGGGCTCTGAGAAGTTGCCAAAAAACAATTCCTCGAAGGAAGGGAGAACAGGACTGGGACATGTAAAAAAAAAGGGATTTAGTCCGCACGGATAGGAATAGGTGGGATAGGGACAAAAACCGACATAGGGCCAGTGCCCGGGTGAAACGCTGTGGAAAACTTAATTTTTGAACTTTTCCTCCACTTAGCACTCCATTAGCCGGGCCAACCCCAGCAAGGGTGGGTCCAGTCCTTGTCTCTTGTTATGAAGCCCTTTTCACCTCTTGCGATCTTGGGACGGTTCTCTGGATCGTTGGTGCGGGTGGCTAACTGTAATTCGAAATCAATAAAAAGAGGAAGGGGAGGGGCACGGAACCCGGTAGAGGCAGAAAATAAAAAGTGTGAAGCCGACTTAGCCCATTCACCATCACCGCCCTCAGAGATATCACCCTTCGATTTGCGTCAGACACGAAACTGCTTTTATGCAGACCTGTCGGGCACAAGAATGAAGTCTTCGTCTTTAGATTAATTACGCGCAAAGTTGGCAACTGAACTCTTCTTGCCTTTGGTGCCGCTTCAATCTTGTAGCTTTTGTACGACTATCTTGCTGCAAAATTGCAGATTTTTATTACTCCATCATTTTCCACAGCCCTACACCAATCCCAAAGTCTTTAAAAATTTTTTTTTTTTGTAACTTAATTGCAATTAAATGTTCATTCATGAAACTAAGGAAGCAAACCAGCTCCTGGAAGTCCGGTTCAATAGACTCCAATTTCTAGCCGGAGGCCAGACGAATTGATTAGGCTCAACTGGTATTTTATCTGTCTGTAATTTTTAAACATCGTTAAATTAAAAATATCATGAAATGTTCTAGGAAAGCTTTTAAATTGTAAAAGAAAAGAGGTATGGTATAATGATGAAAAACAATCAATAGCTAAATATCGAATAACAGAATTCGATTAATTTTAATATAAGATTTTTTTTTTTAGAAAGGTAGATTAAGTTAGGCTAGATTAGGCTAGACTGCCTAGAAAGGCACACTTAGGCTAATTTTGACCCATTGTGTTACCACGTAGCACAAGAGACCATTGTTATTCGTGAGATTCGAGAAACCACAGCCTCTGGAACGGTAGGATAGCGCGCTAACAACTGAACTACCAGAAGCCCCTTTAGAAAGGTAAAGATAATCAAAATTAAAATCATGTATGATTACCCGTGTATGAGTAGGTTGGTCCCATAATAAATATAGATTTACATTAAAACATAAAGTAAAATAAGATTTATCAAAACATTAATGATAGACTAGACTAAACTAGATTGCAATAAAAGTTTGAATAGTTTTTCTATTATTAAATTATGTAACATATTTGCAAATTTCTATTATGGTTTATATTGATTTTGCTCTTGAATTACAATTATTTGTAATATTTGGTATTAATGTCTCTTTAAAGTAGTAAACGATGAGTTATATAAACCACCCCATCCTGTAATACCATATACAGCTATACTGTCCCTAGTAAATTTGAATAAGATGTTTTCTGGTTAGTATTTGACCAAATTTATAGAAAACATATACCAGGTACTTTATTTTGTTAACTATATTATTGACATGTAGGTCCCATTTGATGTTTTGATCATATATTATACCTAGATATTTACTATTAGCAGCTCTTTTCAACTGTTTACCATTTATTATCAGTTTCAACTGAATCTTTATAGTTACCAAACGTTACGTAAACAGATTTATTTATATTTCTAGTTTAATAACGCCATGTATAGGTGTAGACGCTTAACATCTTCACTGAATGTTCGGTCCAAGTTTGTCCCTTCATGGGCACAGTTGTATCATTCGCATAAGCAATTAAGTTTTGTTGAATTTCTAATAAGTCATTTATGAAAAACAGGAACAGTATAGGTCTCAGAATAGAACCCTAACGTACTCCAATGTTTATATAAATTGGTTAACTCTTAATGTCGTTGGCATTAAGAATTTTAACTCTGTTCTGAAGATATCTTTTCATTAGATTCAGATTAGATTGTCGTTAATTTAGTTTTTAATTACTCTTCATATTGTTATTAAACATTCCGTAAATTGTAAGTTTCATTAATTTTCGCTAATTTTTAGACTATTTATTTTCGATTAAAAGTTTACACTCTAATAAAAACTTTTCTTATGTTTTCATTACTACATCGAGTACTGTAAAATTTTAATTATGATTTAGCTAGAGTAGTAATGACTACCATGACTCACATAAGTTTAAGTGTTTCGAATGATTCTATTGTATGTTATTTATCTCAACTACAAAATTCTTGCTGATCGGATCATCGTTATTCGGATGTCACTATCTATACAACCAAATCTAAAATGTTGCAGTACAGCTTAATCAAGGACAACTACTTTTATTTGCAACTTAAGCCCATCTCCACTTCGTCAGACCATTCTCGCATTATTTCAGGCCATTAAATCGCATCAGCTCCGAAAGTGCCACCTTAACAAGGCAGCTCCAAACTTGAGAAGTAGACACAAATAATCTTGGCTATCTTTGAAATTTCATAATTTCACCCGTTCATTCCCCATCAGGAGGGAGGGGAGAGGCAGACTCCGAACAATCTAGAGCTGACCCATTTCCGGGGATATCAACGAAAGTCTAGGGCAAGCTTAGGTCCAAGCACATCTCAAAGAAATATCTTGGATAGCTTGCTGGTCGCTCTAAGGCTACTAAGAGACGGATGAGTAGCAGCTTATCCCCTGAGTAGCGTTCATTATGGAAGTTTTCAAATTGATTGTCGTCTACTGGAAATGACATTTTCGACATTATCGTCATTATAGGTGCCGTCTTGTGCCCTCCTACTTAAGTTCGTCGCGCGCTTTCTCTGCCCCGTCACTGTCCCGTTACCCTTAATGGGATTCGATTATGTTTTGGAACAGTTGACGAACTTTTACGCCATTATCAGTAATAACTCCAGAAGTTGCTGGCACCCACCGACCGGGATAATTACATTGTTGCTACGGTGAGAATTGCATGAAAATTGATTGCTTCCGAAAAAAAAACAAAAACGGTACCGCGGCACGGCATCTTAGGAGCCTGCGTATTGATTTTTTGTTTTGTTTTTTTTTTTTCAATTCGGTGATTGGAAAACCGAATTTCACACTATGGGGTTCTAGCTATGTCGACATCGACAATCTGCTTCATTAATCTCTTTCAAAGTATGGTATAAATATAAAATATATACAATCAGTAGTGTTCGGTTCACTTCGAATGAACTGAGCGTGTAAACAAAACAGAAAATACAATTCTTGAACCCTTATACCTTTACCTTAAGTCACCCCTCTGCCCAACCCCAAGTATACGTTTGCGTTCTTTCTAAGTGATTTGAATTGAACAGCGTCAAAGGTAAGCCCGCTCGACAATTCCCCATCATTAAGAAATTTTTCTCCCAATGGGTTGATATTTCCGTTTACTTTTATATATATATATATATATATATATACTATATTTCTTTTTTTTTTCACAATGGCCAGGAAGCTGGATCCTTTCTGGCTCCTAAGGTTTCACAAAGGTTGTCGTCGCAGGCAGCTATGTCGTTCGCTTTGTTTGAAATGTTATGCTTTACGCTTTGTTAAGCACAAGTATCCCTCTATTTGCTTCTCATTGGAGACCTCCTTGGCGACTTCCTTGACGGAGGGCAAAGGGCAAATCCCTGGAATTGCTTCCAACCGGAAGAAAGTGCCTTTTTCAGTCAATCGCTATTTTGTGGTAAAAATGGAGGGATTTACATCATGGGAATGGAATACATTCCCCTAATCCCCTTATTTGCTTACGCTAATAGAGGCCAATTGATGGCAGTAATAATAAAGGGTAATAAAAACAACAAAAAAACAGTATTTCTCTTTAGTGCTAGGAAATCCGCATTAACGTCGGCTTATGGAGAACATTTTAATTGATAATTTCGTAATAAAACTCTTTAAGCCTTACGTTATTTTTAAAATATTCATTCTTAATGTCTATTTTTAAAATTCATTCAACTTATAGTCCAATTAAATTTTTAAATAAAAAGACTAAGGGTATGTAACGTTAATTCCAAATATTATCTATTGATTTCCCACAAATTGCAACGTTTTAAGTTGTTTATACCCCATCAAAAAATATTTTATTTATCAGATTTAATACAGAGGAGAGGAGAGAATACAGAAAATTTAAAATCTTTTATGTCAATAAGTTTTCTATACCTACAGACAGACAGATACTATCAGGCGTTGTAGTATGATACGGTGATGAAAACAATTTAAAAGATGATTTTAAACTTATAAAACCTTAAATATCATGCATATTACTTTTGGTTTTTAAGAATACATGAATTTCAATTAATATAAGTTTTCAAAAGTGGTATAAAATGTATATGACTTTTATTTAAACAAAACCATTTATGTTTTACATATGTAATAATAATTCATAACTATAGTTCCATTATGTTTTAAATTTAGAATAACTTCAAAAGTGTTTTATAATTTAGTTGCTAAGAGTAATGATAATTCCATAACTATTTGAATGTATTCCCGAATACCATCGTAAACTGTAAAGCCAATAAACTCTATGCAAAAGTCTCCTAATTATTAAATATCAGTTTCGGTGATCTCGCACAAAGGTTTCCAATTAACAGTGAAACGTTTCGTAAATCATTTACCTATTTGACGGGACACTTTGTGGTTTAACAACCAGTTGAGATGGGGCCATCACTCTTTAATTCCCAGGGAAACAAAAATTTTAACCTAGTTAGGATTTGATAAATCGGTGAACTTAAACTAGGTCACCGTGTCTCACGGCCTCACACCGAAAAACGAGGGTAGTTTTAGTCTCACAGTATAATCGAATTAGGCATTCCTTCGCGCTGCGAGCTATTTGTATTAAAATTTCCTAAAATTGGCCAATTAGCCACAACGCCAAGGATAATGAAATTTCCTTAGTTTCTACCTAGCCCCTATTGGGCAGGTAATTTGTTACCTGCACGAAGTTGTGAGGGGATTTGTTAGCGGATTTAAGGCTTAAAAGTGAAAAACTCACCGAAAATCGCTTTAAGCAAAAGTTAATTTGACCGCAACCGTATAAGGGGGGAGGAAATGCAAATAAACAAAATAGTGAAAAGGGTCGGAGGCTATTATAATTCGAAATTCGCAACGAACTCAGGTGGCCTTCGGCAGACATTCGTTGAAAATCAGGCTGCGGTAAAGCAAAATTTTCAGCGATATTTCAATTTACAAGGGCAAAACATGCGAAGCATTTAAATTCACGATTACCATCCCGTAGACCCATTGTTATCCATCAAATTGTGTTTTAAAGCGCCAATTTATTCGTTGAATTCAAGAAAAGCCCTACTGGAAAAAAGTAGCACACAACCGCACTCGACGTGTGGTTTTTAGCGATTTGTTTCCAGAACTCCTGTAAAAAATTTCATATTGAATTGATATCTACGCAGGAAGAAAATTTCAATATTTTTTTTTTTTCCAAACTAGCACAATTCTTATAACAATTTTAGCAGTACATGAAATAATGAAATTTTATTGAATTTACCATATATCGACAAATCAAATTCAGGGAACACAAAACGAATTTGGAAATCAATAAATTGAATAATATTCGGTTTTGAAATATGACCCAATTTCAAACGATTGAAGCTAGTGAGCCTCTCAATTTGGGAGTCAAAAAATACGGTTGAATGCAAAATTCAATAATATTTTATTATATGTTATGCATATACTAAAAAGTTTTTTGAGAAGCGATGGGAAATTTTCATCGCATATATTTACGTATCTAACTAAAAACCTATGCAAATTATGGGATTTACCAATTCAAAATTAGTTTTGACCCCAAAAAGGTATTCAAAAAATTAAGCGATGGTCTTAGTCAGCCCAAAAAGTCCTTATCTCCTCAAGATTTGCAATAAACGGTGGTAAACCTGTCGGAAACACAAGCATTTTGTCCCTAATCGTTGTGGCTCAAATCCAGTCAAGGCTTGTAAAGTTTTCCTCAAATACGAAAATATCTGCGAATATAACTAGAGAGGGCTAAATACTAAAGGTTTGGGGCGTCCCTTAACAACTTCCTACGTAATTAATTATGCTAAAATCCTGGGACGTAAATACAGAAGGAGCGGGTAAGTAGAAAAACATTCAGGGAAAGCGAAAACCTTTTCTTTGCACTAAGCCTTCATTTAAAATCCGAAGTAGTGAACTCTCGCTTTGACAATTTTATGGGGTTACTCAAACGAGAGAAACTTTATAAAACGACAGCTAAGGGGAAGGCTGAAAATCTACCTAAAATTCATGGCGGTATCTCCCCGGTGTGATCCTCATCCAGCTTAAGCCCGGCATGATGTTACCTGGCGGATGGTACCACCTTCGCTTTGGCTAGAAAACCCCCGTATGCGCCCCAGCAGTGTCTTATGGAATATTCAGGAGGATATGAAAATGTTCTCTTTTTTTTCCGCCATCCATAAGATTTACAGACATAGATACATATGTAGGAAGATATGTTCGTATGTACGAATGCGGTCGGGTTCGGAGGTTATCTCTGGCAGAAATGGTGCGGTTCCACGTGAACCCGCCAGCATACATGACAGCATTATGTGCCATTGCCACTATCGTTTATTTGGCCACTTTATGTCGAGCAATTTCAGTTTACGACTCTATCAAAAGTACCTGCTCATCACGAGCCTCTCGAGTGCTGGTACTTATGCGACTGTTAAGTAAATTTCAAATTCCGACAAGAAGGAGACGAGTACCGCGCCCCGCAAAGATGTTCCTCACCTTGAGATGGAGCTGAAGCAATGGCGCGGCGATGGTGGCTCGGAGCGCTCTTTGAATTGCCATTATGGGCGAACGTCCTCGAGCCAACTCGAGGGTGAGCCAAAAGTATGATTCCTTCGAAGGGGAGCGCAATGGGGTGGCATTCTTCACGCATCCCCCTGGAACATACTAATTTGCCAGCATTCACTACTGGGAAATTGCTTTTCTTTTGAATGCTCCGGCAAACGAGCATTTCGCTGACTGCTGATTAAATATTTGATTTAGGCGTGGAATATAAGTTATTTCCGGCGGTTTCTATGGAATTCCTACGTTTTCTAGTCAGTTGGGCCAGGGCAGGGAGTGAATGAAGGGGGAGGGCTCTGAGGGATCCGGGACTACCGCTTAGTGCCTACCACTTATATAACCGAACATCTCTGGCGGCTTAATTGGCTTGAATGCTAGCAGGAAATGAGGATGGCTACGTGAGAGTGTAGGCGGTCTTGTAGCCTTTTAATTTTTCCTTTTTTGTTTTTGTTTTTTTTTTTCTTTTCCCTAACTTGATCCGGAGTAGCGAGTGGGCGGGTTAAATTAGAACTACGTTTCAGGTAACCAAAAACCTACTGTGAATTACCTACCGTGTTTCTACATCCAGAAACAACAAGTTGAAAGGCAGGGACTATGGCCCTAATACTCCCCTACGTGAAAAAGGGTACTTCGGTTTTGTATCAAAATTCAAGGTCATGCTTAAATAAACGTTCCTACCAACTCCAATTAACTTTTTAACAGAAAATTACCCTTAACCCTTTTAGCAGACATAATATGAGAAATTTACCTCAATAACAAACCGTCTGTAGCACTATTTATGCTTATAAACTAACGAAAACGATATTTTGACAAACATACGCTTTTTAATTAAAAAGCTAAAAGTCTACAAACCTTAAATTTACCTTTATAATGTAAGTTTTATGAATATTGATTTTAACAATATGAGTTTAGTAGTTTCCAAAATGATTGTAGTTAATCAACGGTTGCACTATGCATACATTTTAAAAGTGTCTTAGAAAACTAGTTTGTAATTAAATGTAACGATAGGTAAATCATATCTGTAAATAAAAGTAATAATTTACGAATAATACAATTATTTTTTAAACGATTATTTTACATCTACAATTTCTACTAGAAAAAGTTATGTCAGAAAAATCTGCAAGATATGAAGGATACTTTGAAGACTACCAAATGGAGAACTATTCATAAGATTTTCTTGGAAACTTTGAAAATTCAATTTACCAAGTAAAAAATCTTACTGAACTGTTCGACAAGAGAACGAGTTTCGTTGGTAAAATGCTTGTGACACATTCTAGAGCCAGTCTTATGCCTGGCAAAAACATCTGGCTCACCTGGTGTCGTAAAGTTCACACCATTCCAAGAATTTCGGGTACAAAACCGGAAGAGCTTTCGTCTAGATTAAGACGGAAAAGATTTTCACGGGTTTTGGGAAACTTTTTTTTTTCGAATCACTTAGTCCCTTGGAATGTTACAGCAGAGCAGAAGGTGAGGTGTTGAAAAAGAAAGAGGAAAAAAAAAATAAAAATAAAAATAAAAATAAAAACGCTCACACAACCCACCCTCATTGTGGGCTTTTAGCACTTTAGTTGAAATTTCCGAGGCGTGTTATGACACATTTTCCGACCGGAATTTTTCCTCCTTTAGGTCGACACCCCATCCCGAACACCGTACGGCCGGGATCAGAGGATTTGATTTTGTGCAATATTTTTAGTGTAGGTAGGGCACACCTCCGCCAACGGAATGATGGACGTCGAAGTTTCTACTTTAAAGTGTTGCTAGCCGCTTTTCCAGAACTGTACTGTAAGTGAATGAGGTCCTTCCTTTCCCATTTATGAGTTTGTTTACTACTCCCCCTCTCTCTCTCACCCTCCCCCATGTTTGTACGGAGGTTCAGGAACTTTTGCGAAATTATTGAGAAAGTTCCCGCACGCCTTAACTGAAGTTCGAGCGGTTTTATGTACTTTTACTCTATAATTAGAGGAATAGCTCTTAATTATGTTGACTGAAGTGTTTTAGCAAATTCTACCCGATCCCAGTTGAGTGAGAGGCGACCCTAAGGTACTTTTCAAAGGTAACAAGGAAAATGGGTAACAGCCGCTTGAGGTCATTGAAGTAGATTTCCCTCGTTATGCCTGCTAACAAGGTAATTTTCAGCTAAAAAGTTAATTGGACTTGGCAACAGAATCTATTTAGACTTAACCTTGAATTTCGATACGAAAACGAGCTACTCGATGCGTAAGGACTAATGGGTCCATGGGACATATTTTTGAGGATAATGTTTCTGGATGAGTCTGTAGGAGGTTTAAGTTACCTGATATCCGACGTGGTATTTATTTAATTTTCCCCATTAACCATCATCTCAATCTTCCCCAAGAAGACCTTAGAGGTTGAGTCAAAAATATCCACAAGTTGTGTTTGAATGTAATACGTAATAAGGTAATAATAAAATCGACGAATTTTAACAGAGAAATCAATCGAATGAAATCCTATCTCAGTGATTTCAAACGACGAACTAAATTCGACTATTACATTTTAAGATTATGCATAGTTCAAAATTTAAAATGTCTTTATTCCACCCTTTTATACAGGGTGTTTTGCCAAAATCCTAAAGGGTATGCCAATCGATTCTACATGGTATTTCTTCTAATAAACGTTTATTCGGAAACGCTTCTCCCCCCTAAAATCGGCCCTTCAGCCCATAAAAACGCAATTAAAAATTTTATAAAAACCTAATGTTCTTTCAGATACATAGTAGGATACTAGCTAAGTTTTCAAGCTTTCTAACGATACTACTTAGGACCCATTCTGTTAACAAACAAATGAGAGACACCGCATCAAACTTCGAAAATGGGAACTTGAAAGGCCAAAATTTGACTTTGGCTTTTCGTTCTGCTATTTTTTTTGTGTGTACTAAGATCAAAAGTTTTTCTTAGAAATAACTTCCCTGCTATGTTTCCTTTCTCAGAAAAAAAGCCGCACTCCAATCCGATAGTGCGTTCGTGTTCGAGAGTTTCCGCACTATGGAACAAGGAGAATGTTGGTACATCGTCTTAACTGCATTGAGTTGGCAGCACATAAATATGTAAAATGATTTTATGGATGAAGGAGACCATGTAGAATCGATTGGCATACCCCTTTTCAGATCTTAGCAAAACACCTTGTATATGTAAATATTTATTTTTTATTAAAACTTAAATCGTCTTTTACTTGCATAAGTTAGCTGCATTCGACGTGTATACACGTCAATCTTAAGCTCTATTGCGTGTATACACGTCGTGGAAAATAAAATATTACCATTCAATATAAAAATACAAAATTTCAATGAGATCAACAAAATTAGTTGATTATTTTCCCAGTGTACCTCGTATGGTTTTGTTTAGTTTGCTGTATATCCAATAACAACTGCAATAATTTAAATAAATTACACAAACTATGAAGACCTTTGCTAATTCTTGGTTTATTGAAATAACGTGATACTTATAACAATTTTTTAAAATTGAACTATTAATTTCTATCTAATCAAAATGAAATCCTTACCATTTTGCATTGATTCTTTCGTAAAATTTATTGTAGAACCGTCTTGCGTTCGACGTGTATACTCGTCACTCGTCAGCTAGAAAATAAAGGCAAACGCATTGTTTTTAACGCAGGTATAGAATGAAAAAATCACTTTTCAGAAAATTAATCTAATACTGCTTTAAAATGTTAATTCTTTAGCTAACATGGCTTTAAACATTTCTGTTTATGCCTGCTAAATCTGGGATTTACCAGTTTTTAAATAATCCTATTAGTTAAGTAATAAATATCAATAATAATCGAGAAATTAACATTTTTATATTTGTATTTTAAAACAAAAATTGATACCTTTTAAAGGTAGAACAGCTAAAGTATAAAGAATTTTTCTGCTAGTAGACTATTAACCATCTCTTCTTTTTACTGAAAAATTGTGAAATCTTAAAATTGTACGTGATTTAAGTTGAATTGACTGCAAAAAGATTAGTAAGTCGCCTTTGACGTCTCTTTTATTAGAATCAGAAACAGTTCTTCAGAATTATTTTCGTATAATTACCGCCAGTGAAAGAAGCCCTTTCATCGGAGAGGCCAATAAAGAGCCAGACATTCCAATTTGCACTCAGTCTCCATGATTTTACTTTGCAAATACCAAAAGCATACAAATGGTCCAGATAAAAGACGGAGTCTGTCTATAATTTCAATTTTCAGGAAAAAAAAATGTAGAGAAAAGCATAAAAACAAAAAAAGAAAAAAATAATAATACGATATTACTAGAAGTTGGAGGATTTCTTTTATTACAAATTCTAACCGCTTTCAGTGTATACAAAGCGAACGATTACAATAATTTGGTGTTGGGGCCCAGATTATGAGTGCTTAGGGGCCTGGAGGGGGCTCTTAGTCAGCAGCAACTGAAGGCAAACCGCAACCGGTCAGAACTCTGGCTAGAAAATGAACGGTTGGTGGGGGAAACAAATTAAGACCCAAAATGGATTCAAATTACGCTATCTACCCCCTTGTCATGTAGGACAAGTCTCGTCCATTTGTCGGGGAGGGTCCCTTTCACGTTCTCGAAAGCATAGGGACACAATGCTTTTCCGATGAGAGACATTTGACTTGAACAAGCAATCCTTACGGTTTCCATTTACTAAAGTACGAACTTTCTCATCTAACTACCGTATCCTCCAACGCTGGACAAAAGGACTCACCTTCCTCAATCCCCATACAAAGCATAACGACGATGATGTTCTATAAAGGCATCATCCCATTTCAGTCCTCGTATGTTATGCTTTTTCTGGTTAGATGCATGCGGACACAGATTGAGGACGCATCCCACAAGTGGTCCAGGCTGTCGGAGTGCTCTGTATCTGGCTAGAATGGACTCCTGTGGGAAAAAAAAACGAGTGATGCCTCTTTAGCGGAACCCATCGAAAAGACTTGTCAGTTCGAAATATTTTTAAGTTCACTTTAATTTCAGACCTTCGCTTTGCGGCCAAAAGTGGACCCCTATCTCCTAAACATCGCTATGTCTGACACATTTTCAGTTGGTTTGCGAAATGATTTGATCATTTTACAAGGTTTACGGAATCGTATTGGAAGAGACATTCCCGGCAAACGTCCTCCTTCGTCCCATGGGCAACTAGTCTGCACCTTTTCAGGTAAAAGAGTAGAAGGAAAATAAAAATGAATTTTATCTCCTTCGATGGCATTCTGCTTGAGACCTTTGGGAATAAGCCAGGATCTGGGGATCAGGCCGATATGGGGCTCTACTTTGGGTGCTGAAGACTACCGTGTTTAGTATTTTTCTCACGTCACTGAAGAGATACATTACCTTCACTTGCGATACTTTATATCATAAACGTGCAAGAAATTCGCCCGCAACATAGTCGTTATCCCCCCCAAAGTAATGTACTCCATTCCCTGACAAAGTGTTATGCGCAATTTGAGGATTTCATTTTTCAACAATCCGAGCCCCAAGACCTAAACCGAGAGGAGTTAGAGCTCCCCAGGCCGGCTCCTGCAGCTTTTCTATTTCTGTTCCGAGCACGAAGGCTTTCTTTGGGGTTTTTTTTTTTTTTTTTTTTTTGATATTTTATTGTGGTTCTATGACTGTGGAGTGCAGACGGGGCCCGTACAAAAGAGCCAACTTGACGAACACAATGGAAAGAAACAGTGGCTTCAGCAGTCCACAGGATGTGTCTTAGAAAACTTTACTCCCTGACAATATGGAAACTTCTTTTTCCCAGGCATGTAATTGAATGGAAATCCCCATCCTGTGAAATCTTTACGTGTTTATGACATTTTTATTGTTCCCTCAATTCCCTCCCTTGTCCCTGAAAATTGAGGTGATGTATATAAGAGCTGATGTTGGTTTCTTGAAATAACTGGGAATGGGCACATTTTCACTTTCAGCTTAATTAGTGTAAACATTTACAGTGATTTTATCGTCTGTGTTTATGACTCCTTAGCGACAACTGATCAAATTTATAGGATTAAAAGATTTTAAACCTTCTACCATAATCCAATTCAATCGGGACTATATTAGAAAGTATTGTCTCGATTTAACAATTCTTACAAATAAAAATACATAAGTGAAAACTCTGAAAAATGATTTCTTTTAATCCTATGGGGTTATCTTAATTAAAAACAGTCCCACTTTTTGCTTAGCCTTTTATGCATGATGGGATATATTTGAACCCACCTCTAAAAACTATAAAATTAATCATTCTCATACAGTTTAAAATTTGTTTTTAAAGTTATTTTACTATAATTAAAAAAATATTCTGTGCAATTTGAGTACCCGATTTTCTTTCAAATCATGTGCTTCAAAGAGTTAAAGACTCATCTATTAAGTCTTTTTGCTTAGAATTGACCTGACCATTCAATTAGGACCGCTCATATTTTTTTCCATCATTTTTTTCGAAACTTCATCATAAAAATGTGGGTTTTCCCAAATGAAAAATTTATACTTATAACTATAAGATATCGTGACATAATATGAAGTACCCGGAAAATCCCACACCTTATCCCTTTTTCTGTGGAGTGTTAATTAACTTACTCTTCCCTTTACCTGACTTTTACATACATATGTATATAAATTGGTTAGAAATACTATAACTTCCTCATTTTTCCGAAAGTTTTTGAAAAGAGTTTGTTAGCAAATGAAATCAATCAGTTTAATGAAAATAAAGAAAAGACTACAATAAGTTAATTTTCTTATTGAAGACTGAAAAGTTTTCCTTTAGAGAAATTATAAGGAAGGAAAAGGTTTCCCCCGTCAAATGGTGATGCGGATTTCCAAATATAAACACGCAATAAACGAAGGAATTGTTGCCATCAAAGAAAAACAATGCCTTGAACAGACTGTAGAATTGTTCAAAAGGCCTGCGAAAATCGTTTCTCGTCCACAAGGTGTTTGAAACAAGATCTACAAGAGGAAGGAATACAAATATCACCAAGGACTTTAAGGGGATGTTTGTAGGAAGCCAACCTTAAGTCTTAAGTCGAGACAAGCTATGAGAAAACCTAAACTAACTCTTAAAGTGCAACGAGTGAGTCCAGAGTTCGCAAAAACTCGTCAGAATTATATATCTATAGACTGGAAAAAGGCAAAACATACTTAATATGAATATTTACGTGAATATTTGCCTTTAATGTTAGATCTAGCCTTTATATTTTGGTCAGAAGTATGTTTTAAAACAAAAACATTACTATTCTGTTTTATTTGTATTTGGGTGGTATTTAGCGACGAATGCAGGCTTGAAGCAATAAGAAAGAACCGTCAATATGTTCGAAGGAGGCTAGCAGAGTAGTGTAATGAAGATTGCATCCTTCAAGCATCATTCAGCCGTAAATATATGGTCCTGTATTTCAAGCGAACGACCTGGACCAGTATACATATTTCGTCGAGGGAACCATGAACAGCACCCAGTACCGTGAGTGCTGGATGGTATTTTAATACGATATTTTAATTACATGAGGGTTTGTAGATAATGTGGATATTCGGACACCTTCATGCAGGATGGTGTGCCCTGACCGTTGTCCCATAATCCATAAGATATATGCTTATGACCTGTTAAATCCAGAATCTTTCTTGACCGGGTAATGCCTTAGATCTTAGAGATCCATTGAGAATGTCTGGGGGTTCTGAAAATGTACAGTTTACTCATCCCCTAATCCCATTCTAAATATTCTAAAAGAAAATATTACAAATGTTTGGGAAAATAATGCAGAAAAAAAATGATAGAGCAATGCTATCAAAGCAGATCAGACAGAATAAAGGCAGTTGGTGGCCCAAAGAAATTCTGATACTTTGGAAATAATTGTTATTTATTTCTTTACAACAAACAAATAACGAATCACAAAGTATTTTATTTCTATTTATTTTACGCTTCTGTTAAAAAAGGCAAAATTTTAATAAAAGCTTAGTGGCGCTAATTCAATGGACAGGGAATGTAAAAGAAAATTTAATTCTGAACAAAATTTGAAATAAATGACATTAAAAAAAATATTCAATAAGAGTTTTATTTCATAAATCACAGACAGAGTTCCCATGACAATAAAATACAGATTATTAGAGAATATCAATTTGAATTTTATTATCGTTTGATGTAATTTATGCCACTAAATACGAATTTGACAAAAACAAGATTTCATAGCATTAATAATGTTTAGGTATATTGAAAATATTAAATTTACTTAAAAACGATCAAAATATACGTTTTATAGTTTTAAACCCTATTTCGTTAATGTGATAAGGTGTAAAATATTAGTTTTCGAATTAGTATTAATTTTAACTACTACTACGTATTAAAATTATAAATTTAGTTCTTAAAAAGTTAACTGTGCACCTATTTTATACAATGAACCAGGATAATTTTTGCTGCAATTTAAGTAGGACAAAACCTTTCCAAATCGCAGAATTTTTCCTACATATGTACTACCAAAAAATCCGATAAATTAAAATAAAATATATGAGTATATTACAAAAAAACATGCAACATATTCTACAGTCGCGAAATTTTACGTTTTCCTTGATAATAGTTACCCTCGTAAGGTATATACTGGGAAATATATACCTATGGACCACTATAAACCTTTCAATAGAAGTAAATAAATTTGTAAAATAATAGAACTCTTATATTCAAAATGCATTCCACGTGATAATAAAAAAAATATTACATGAGTTGCATTCCAACAAAGCTTTTTTGCATTTTTAATTATTTTGAAACACCAATTAAAAAAGTTTTTGAATATTAAAGCCCTCTAAAGTTATTTATAAACAAAGTCGGTAGCGTGAAAATTTCCCTCACCCTAAATTATGATAGTAAGGACGAAATATGATGGTGCGATGTGGTACAGTGCACTGCGCTAAATACATAAAAACCTGACATAGTCCATGGGCAGGAAAATTAGCTGCACCGCGGCTGAGTGGAGAGCACTCACCCTTTAAAAGGGTTTTTTTTTTTAGTAATTTTAGCAAAAAAAATGAAGGGCTTTCGACGAGTGAGGTTATAATTTTTATTTTTTTTAAACATATTTCATGATATTTATATGTCAGGTACTTGAATGTTAGAGAAAAGTTGTAACCACACACCCGCAAATTTAACTATGTAATGGCAGTAATTGACTTGGCTCTAGTGACTAATTAAATATTTAGCACTGCAGTCGGAGAAGTGTTCCGCTTCCACCCTTCTAAAGGTTATGAGGTGGATTAAAGGTGAGGTATGTGTGAAATCCGTTTTCAGCAGATGCCCTCAAATAGGAGCGCTATCTTCATTCTGCCACAAACAGAAGCAAATCTTCCCTCATCCATAGAAGTACCATAGCGAGGGCTGGGAATGGCTTCCTGGATGCTGTACATCATTGTGCATCTCCTGGTTAAACAGGAGGTATGATAGGATGGAAGGGGTTAGGAAGCTAATATATATCTTATGCATGTTGGGAGGGCTTCTTCAGCCCTTTTCCTGGATGAAGTACCTGACAACAGCTTGCGTCGTTCGTTATCGTGGCGAACATTTATAACATAGGCAAGGAAGAGGGATGGGGGAAGGAACTTCTCGTTGTGCGAACACTTTTGAAATTTACAGTGCGGCACCACACAATTCCCCATTTAGCTGAATAAATAATTATTTTACAGTTGAATAGCATGCCATTCCAGGATTTAGCCCCTCTATACAATCCCCCACTATTCATGAAATCCAGGTTTTTGAACCGTACGCCAGTATAATTCTGGCAATCTGGCGAAAAATTTATGTCCTTGAAAGATGGCTGTGTTTCGCGGTAATTAGCCGTACAAATTAAAATTCCACCAAATTTTGACACACGACACCATCGATAATGACACCTTTTTCATAACAAGTCCCCACCCCCGCATCTACCCCTTCCCCCACCAACAACATGGTGACAATAAAAGTTTTTGTCCCCTTTCCTTTTCAAGCGGGTCGCTTCACGGAAGTATTATTACATTTTTAATGCCATAATTACTTCTAAGTGCACGTACTCGTGACGTTCATCGCAATTAGAATCCTTTCTACAATTTCCACACTGCCTGAGAGCACTTGGGCCTGTGTTATTAAAACCTGTAGACAATAAACACAGAGCGACTGCGACTCGTTGTTACCTCCATTGAGACAGTCAGGGAAGACATTCCCTGGCAACCGATCTAGGGGCCTATCTTTTTATACAACACATTGAAAATCGCAGGGGCCTCGGCTTGATGTTCTCATGCCAGGAGACCATTTCTAGCTCAATGGTATGAATCATTTCGGGTGAAAATTCTGCACAACACTTCAGACATGGAAAGAGTTTTGTTTCCGTTTTCAGTAATCAATTTTTATTCTTGCGGGAGGACCCTCGCTTACAGACATTAAATGAAAAACCCTAGTATGCGACTGATGTCATATGATACATTTCATGATTCTTTCCCTCTTTTAAAACTTGAAGAGATTCAAGCAAGTTTGCCGTATAATTCTTAAATTCTATGAAATCAACATTTTTTTTTAATTTTAAATAGGATTTATCTAACGACGTCTACATATTTTTAAATTAATTTTAAAAACGAAAGGCTATACGTTTTAATTTCAATAATTGTTTAGTAGAATTACTAAAATTCAAAAATACTTACAACTATCTTGACGTTATTAGCATTACATTGTAAATAACCAGACTTTGATACTTTCAAGATTTCAATTTTACCCGGCGGGAAGGAACCAGGGTTTTTAAGACCCACTAGTGTGTAAAAACATACGCCCTTCTCATTATTTACGTAACCTTGCCCCCTCCACCACAGTAGCTGAATTCTAGGAAATAGTGCATTATTTATTTTATTATTATGTATACTTAAATAAGGTACTTTTTGGTAGTTGAGCTAAATATTAGAAAACAACTATGAAAAATCAAATACAATGAAACTAAAACTAGGATAAAATACACCCTGATTCATTCATTCATGTAATCGAAAATAGGTTCATTTACTAAGAGTTAAATTTACCTAAAACTTAAAATTTTATAGCCACTGATTGGCATTATTACATTTTAATATTTCCATTTAAATTAAATGAAAATTAAAAAAAATTGTCCTTTACTTTATTAAGGATTAGTTGCTACAGAATTCTTTTTTAATTTTTACATAATGAGATTTAAATAGACATAAACATTACGTTATCATAATATGCTTTGGAAAAAGTTTTTAATTATGTTAAATAATTATAATGTTTTCAAACATTAAATTATATCCTAGAAAGTAATAACCTTATTGGAAGTATTTTAAATAATCTTTGAATTTCGAAATAAATATTTATTAAAATTAAAAAATGCAGGATAACTTTGCTATAAACATCACTGTAAAATTTAATTTTAGTAAGACTAACTAAGATTGCTAGATCTAAGCAAACAGTGCGTCACATCCATTCAATAAAATGAACGAAGGATGTGGAGATTAAGATGATTTCAGCCGACTGATATTTAAAAAAAAAAGGTTGGCATTATTTTTTTAAGTAGGTAACTAAGTCGGCAAATAAAAATATCTTTGGTCAGTAAAATATGAACTGCCACATTACCCTTCTCCCAGTTACCGGATTGGAGACGGTAAATAAGAGACGAAAAGGGTAAAAACTCTGCACCAAAAGAATATACATTTAATGCTTATGGCATATGTTAGTTGAATGATGGAAGTTGTATGCTTGAGACGCAAATTTCTATTTTCCAGAATAATGTAATCTGGTCTGGAAAGTTCAGGTAGATAGTGAAGATGATTTAACAAAATTTTTGGGCATCCGTAAAAGGTAATGGACATTTAAGTTAATTTTAATTGTCCGAGATGCTATAGGTTATCCTAACATTATTAGGATGCGGTTGTAAGGTTGCCGATAGATGTTGAATAGGATACCGCTGTAAGGTCGCCGATAGGTGCAGGTATTGGATCGTGATATTCCTTTTCTTGAGCTTGGATATACCCATTGAACATGTCGATCAAAGCGAAGAAAACGCACCGAGACTTCGACAAATGTCTTGCTTTTGAATAAATAAATGTGCCCGATTCAGGGTCACTAATTATAGCTAGAAGTTTTTTTAATAATAAATTCTCATTTATTTTCAAAAGCCAAACCAACTGAACTAAAATGCCAGACAGCTTCTCTAAGGCAATTCGATTTTTTATTCAAAATACCAAGATTATTTGATTTGAGAACTTGGTAGTAGTTGGAATCAATTTAAGAAACTTCGATAACTCCGCCACACTTTCATAGAGTACTTTCTGTTCCATAATAACATTAAATAATGAATTTACGTCTCGATGTATTACATATTAATTTAATTTAAATTAACTACAATCATACACTGCAAATCGAAGTATGTTAAATTGATACACTTACCATACACGAGATTTTCCTTGAAGTCGTTTTATACACATAAAGAGGTGTGTTAAATTCATACAATATCACAATATTACTTATAATACGATTGTACTACACGTGTAGCTGTCTAGTATATTTTAATTTTTCATACAAATACAGATTTATAAATATTTAGAATAAGAAGTTATTTATGAAACAGTTTTATGATAGTTGAAAGAACACATTTTTAAAAAATGTTAAAATATAAGTTGCTTTTTAGAATTTATATTCTGATAGCTTAACACCAAAGTGTCCATTATTTAGTACATGTTCCACAGTATATTTTAATATTTAAACTTTTGAAACAATAATGGCGTTTCCGTTTTCAGGTATTACATGGTTATTTTAAAGGATTGATACCAGTAATACGGAATTTAAAAAACTTAGCAGTTACTTTGGCTTATCAACATCAAACACGCATGTGTATCAAACTTATTTCCTGAACTGGTATGTCAGTAAGAACAATTTTGAACCATCCACCAACCTCTTTATGAATCTATCAATCATGAATTTATTGAAGATTAATCAGAGTGGAATACATCTAGAATTGTGAAATCTCTTAACATTATTAGATCTGGAACTGTATTTAAATGAGGTAGTATAATTTTATTAGAATGTAATGACGACGATATGCCTTTGTTTGGCGATAAATAATAAAAAATTATTTTTACTTTTTGAACTTGTCACTGAAAATTATAAAGAAATATTTAACGTTTATCGCATTTCTCAATAATTCAATAATCGTAGTTAATTATTCTACATAATTTATCATTATTTATTATTCTTTTAATTTAAAATTAAACATTATTACTGCATTATATCTTACAAAAGGTTATACATAACTAAACTACGAAGAAATATGTCTTTTCTTTGAAAATGCTTTTATATTTTTACTACTGTTGTTACCGACAACAAAATTTATAAAGACATTTTCGATGGCAACAATACATTTTCCTATTTTTTGTCTCCTAGCGTATCTCCTCATCTAGACTATAAAACTGCCCATTAAGCAGAACCATTTTTTTTTTCATTCTGTCGGCTGTAAACCAGCGATATTCGCGAAATGACGGATTAACTCAATAAACTGCCCAATGGCATAGCCATCTCATCTGGGGGTGACCAGATAACACGTGGAAGCTGTTTAAATCACGAAATGTCCCCTAAGAGGGTGGAAACATCTCGTGAAAATGAATGTTTTCGATTAATTCCATAACTTTTGCCATAATTTTCGGGACGCGCGTCATCATTTCCTAGTGTCTGAAAAGGAAACCTGTACCCATGAACTAGGGATACGTTTGCTACCCATCATCTTAGGCCATTACTCTATTTAGTCTATTTCCGGGTTTATGGCTCTGTAAACGTTCGATATAAATGGCCGTAAAATTTTTATAGAAAATACGTGACCTCATTGCTACCAAAATGTGTCGCATTAACGAAAGCTAGCAATAGTCTTCAAAGTGGTACTCCTCAGAACAGGCAAAACTCTGTCGTAGCATTATTCAATTTTTATATGTAAGACAGAGGGGTAGAAGAACATGGTACGACGCGACGGGTAGCAATCCGGGTAGTATTCTATTTTACGTAACGGAAGCAAAAATATATCCATAGAACATTCATATGCAAATTTTCCTAAGTACTGTTCGAGGAGGTGCCGTAGAAGTTTGCACGTGCAAAGAGCCACTCGAACAAGGTCTTGGGCCTCATCAATTTTCCGAAAGTCGTGTGAATGTGAATCAACCGGAGCGTACCTATTTAGAATCATATTTTCGTACGTTTGTGGGCGTCGCATTGCACCTTAAAAGGTAATTGAAGAAGGCAAACTTTAGACGGTATTTGTTCTTTGATAAATTGTTCCACGATAATTTTTGGATAGGGCGACTAGACGAAATAGAACAAGTTTGTCAAAGGCTATTAACACCAACTGCTTTTTGTTGCTAACACAAGAGTTATAGCAAGTTATCCCGGTAAGCAATTAATTTCTACAAACACTAAAAATGGAACGAGCACCGGACAGGACTATCAATTTGCAACGGGCTCTATGCTCATGTATAAATTTATGAGATGTTTGTAATTAAATCCTTGACAAATAACAAATGATAGTCTCGAATACAACAAGTCATTGGTCCCTGATCCATCAATTAACTGCCCGGCTCGAGGGGATGTTTGCAAAAAAAAAAAAAAAAAGGAAAAAGAGAAAAAATATATATATATATATTCCAAGCGGGGGGTGTGGAAAGATGCATGTAGCGTGCGACTAAGGGAAAATTCTACACACCCCCACCGAGCAAATCGTACAAAATCCAAGAACAATAAAAAGGCACGATGATAAGAGTGGGGTTTAGGGTAGTATCGGGATCATTTATCATGTCGGTAGGCATTCCCCACAAGTCAGGAATCAATCAAATTAAGAAGGAGATTCTCCTGGCAATTTACGTAAACATAGCACACCAGAAGGAAAAAAATTGTATGACCAAAGATATAAATCCATTCCAGTTTTATTAAGCCCCGCCGGATTTCATTAAAATTGACAAGTGAGACAGTGATAATGGGCCTCTCCTGAGTGCCACTAGCTTGAAAAGAATTTCTTTAGGTATTATTTTTAGATGTTTGGCTTTCATGTCCATTCGAAGTGTCCTGCTGTAATTATTTAAAAAATTTTTACTCATACTCAGTTTAATAGCATAATCATATTTTAGGCGCTCTCTTTTTATTAACACTTAACCGTCCGGCTATTTCAGAATCAAATTTAATTTATATAATACGAAGTAGTACCTTTTCTACGAAAATTAAAATATTTCAGGGAGTGTTAGAAACCATGAAACTTCCAAAATAAATCATATTGGTAAAACTAAAATATACAATAATTAATTATATTATATCAGCTGGTGGAATGCCAATTATTTGGTTTATGCAACGAACGCGAAGATTACTTAATCGAATATTGCTTTTTTACTGATATTCATTATTCATTATTCATTATTTAGATGGTTACATTGGTTACTTAGTCTAGTGTACGAAGCATTGTGTTATTTCAATGTAGAATTTCATTTTCTAAATGGTACATCAAGAATATAAAATCTTTTAAGTCTTCTGGACTCATTACTTTCGTAAAGCAGTCACTAACTATCTCAGGCTTTTAGATTGGTATCTTTGTAATATTTCAATATTAGAATTATTTGCTATACCCCATAGTATGATGCCATAATTCCAAACCGGTTTGAGGTTTATTTTATATAGTTATAATTTATTTTTAAGGTTTTGTTGACTTTTGTCTCAGCAGACGATACATCTTTTCTTTATATTCAGTTGTTGTCGTTTTAACCTTATATGATATATTCTTTCCATGTCAATCTCCTGTCCAAGTGTATTCCCAAATATTTGACACTGTTGTTTTTTTGGAAATTCTGCACCATTTAAGTAGACCACCGGACAGTCTCCTTTTTTTAATATGAAAGTGACATAAGTCG
Organism: Philonicus albiceps; assembly: GCA_963969385.1. Lineage (NCBI taxonomy): Eukaryota > Metazoa > Arthropoda > Insecta > Diptera > Asilidae > Philonicus > Philonicus albiceps. Next base: position 3,011,067 of record OZ017772.1, on the reverse strand, counting down.
ATTTGCTGGTATTTACTTTAATATTCCATTTACCTAGCCATGTCTGGATTTTATTAAGTTCAATTTGAATCAATTTAGAGGCTTCATCATTTGTTTCTTTCAAAGCAATAATTGCGTTGTCATCAGCATATGTAGCTATGATTAATATGCTCAGTAGTTGGCATATCTGTTGTATAAATTCTGTACAGCACTGGCCCTAGTGCACTGCTTCCATTATTTGGCAAATATTAAAGGTTTCTTCCTCAACGTTTACGTAAAAGCAGCGTTCACCTAAAAATATTTTTAGTACAAGGTATAATGGTGTTGGAAGATGTTTTTCCTTATAAAAATTTTTAATAATTTAGAAAAAAAAATGTTTTTATTAATAGGAAACTAATTTCCTATATAAAACATATATTCCCATATATAATGTCACAGGTGTAACATTATTAACTATAGTTTGAAAATAAACCTCTTTTAGTTTTAGAAATTTACAACTTTTTGTGTTATGCTGAAGAAAACTACGATTCTAATTGTAGATGTTTCTAGTTTCCATTGTATATATAGAGTTTATTAAATTTTAACTTACTTTTAAGCCAACAATTATGAATAAATGAAAAGAAACACATTAACAAGTAGTTACCTAACTGCCAGACGGTTAAGTGTTAAGGGCTTATAATTAAATAAGAATTTATTAAATTCTTTGAGATTAAGGACTGTAAACTTAAATAGCACAAATATGATCACAAATAGAAGTTAGATTAAGAATTTGTGCGAAAAACAATAACCAAGATTGAAATAAATATTTTTGCATACAATTTTTAACAAATTTGGTAGACCTCTGTAAGGCCTTAAAACGTTCATTTGAATGAAATTTTACTTGTCTTAAATTTTCAAATCCTGCTTTAAAGAGAAAGGTTTGGTTTTAGAAACAGAACATTGAACATATTTAGCATACTATTCCCTACTTATTTACAAATACTCATACTTATTTCATTCATAAATTTGTATGGTTATACATCTTCCAATCGACCTTATCTACTCGTATACTAAAAACGATTTTCAAAATCTTCTTATACAATAAATTTACGCCTTATTTCCAATACCATTGAGGCTTTATTTAATGTAAACTATAAAAAAAAAAAAATGAGTTTTTCGTAAAATAGTCTATTTCTCCTTCTCCAATAACCAATTTCGTGGAAATATACCCAATTCGAAAACCAATTTCCATTGCACAGACATCCACTGGATGAGTATCTCTAGAAATTCTTGGGGAAGAAAATATCCAAGTGAGACTATTTCACTATATCAACTCCACAAGGTATTAGTGGAATTGTAAGAAAACACCTGAGGCGTAGAAATGAAAGGATTTACACATACGTGGTCCAGGACCAGAATCCTTTCGGTTACACAAACACATCTCACCATCATGAGGAGATTTGCGTTGGAAGTTGGCGAAAATCCCCATATAGGCTGCTATTTCCACCAGAAACATAGTTCAATCACCTTAACCACTGAGGAAGAAAGTTATTACTTTCGAATTTATACCTGCAAATTACAGATACTACCTCTCTCTGTGTAACTCCTACATATGGCAGAATTGTGTGTCCTCTTATCGCAATGTAAAAGGAAATCTAATTTAATGCCTGATTAAATCCCACACTTTAAATGTGTTAAAAAAGAAAAATTCTAAGAGTAAATCCAGCTAATTTCCCTTCAGTCGCGTATGCTAGACTTTCGCGTCCTGGTAAAACGACAGGGAAAAAAAATGCCAAGGCAACGTGTAAAGGACTGAGGAGTTTAATTAAAAAACGTTGAAAATGTCGTCGCTACTTCATTATGTTGTCGACCTTGTTGGGTCGACGATTTTTTCATTTAACCCCCCTGAGAAACAGCAATTAATTTCTAGTTCGAATTAGCTTTTACGCCGTTTTTCAAATTTTTTTTGTTTCCCCTCTTCTTCCTTTTTCATCTCTCGACAAGGAGTTAAGGCCTTTTCTTTTATGTTAAGTTTTTCAATAAGACCATTCGTTTAAATGTTTTCCATTTTATTTTTATTTTTGCGCGTAATGAGCTCTTTTTCATTATGTTCACCTGCCAGGTGAACGAATATACTGAACAACACCTTGATTTACGTACTCGAGGCCTTTAATTGTTTTTCGACATTGAAATCTCAGAAAAAGACCATGTTTTAAGGCTTAATATCCCTCAGATACAGAGCAATACTGAGATATTATTTTTATTGTATTTTTTAAGAGTATATAGAATAAACAAAATTGCGGACGTCACCAGTGTCCTTGCACTTCGCCTGGAGAAATGCATGCATGCGCCGGAGGAATGAAATCTCATTTTTGTCTTTAATTTTCCTCAGAGAAGATAATCTCGGGAAAAGTTTCGAAACAGTTTATAATCCTTGAGCAGAGGAGCATAGCGGAACGTTAAAGCCTCCAAGGAGATTCGGAAATTTTATCTTTTAATTAACTTAAAGATATCCTCCTGCAAATGGTTTAAAGTAGCATGGGACAAATGAAAACCAATTTACGTATAAAATTTTAGCAAACAAGAAATTAATTAAACTTTAGATCGACTTAATAAAATCTTTGCTAATTCTCGGGCATAGAGAATACCTGAAACGATGTCCAGGAGATGTTAGTGGAGATGATTCGGACGCCCCGTGTTTATTTTCTATCGTTGGAAGGGTCTAGTTTCACATCCATGGTTAAGGATTCTAAAATTTTGTTTAGCTTTGTTTTTGATTTGATTGATTTGAGGTTTTTAAAGGTAAATTTTCGAAACCTTTAGGGTTAGCAGGTATTGAGTAAAAAATTATAGAGCTAGCATTTTTTTGTTACTACATGGAAAAATTAAAAGTTTAGTTTTACATAAAGCGGTAAGCCAAATTAATGTAATTTCTGGAGTTTTACGAAAAGGAACATAACAAAATTCTTTTAAAAAATTAATTCCTAAATTCCTAAATAAATCAACGCTTTGCGTTAAAAGGTTTATAAAAGTAGTATTTTTTGATGTGTAACATTTTTCCTCTCGTCCCAAGAGGTAATTTCGTGAATGGGAAAGAAATGTCCAACAGGAAATAGCAGAAGAATTAAAAATTGAAATTTTCTCTTAGTAACAGTCACAATTTGAAATCCCGCCAAACAAGATCGATCTGGTCGCAATCGTCATCAACTTCATTCAGTAGTCCGAAAAAAAACTGTAGTCCTAGTTAAATCTGAAATTGATGTGGTGGCAGTTTCATTGTTCTCGGAAAATTTGTGAGTAATTTTTCTGGTGTTTTTAGATAATTTCTCTACATAAAAATTGTTGATTTTTTCTTGCGATCGATCAATTTATCACCTAATCGGGTAAAAGGAGTTGAGTGTTCGGGCGGAACGGGTGAAATTTAATAAAAAATTTCTTCGGTCTTGCACGAAAATGTGGCGGTCCGACGCGATTAAATTCAGTGTTTTTGTGAATTAGTGAACAAAGTTTTATTTAAAGCATGCCAGTTTCAGTGTAAAGTGAAGTGTTTCGTGAAATTGTATCGTGAAATTAAATTAAATTAAAATTAAAAACATGGCTCCAGGACTCCGCGGTGCCTCCTGAGGTAAGTGCCCCAAATCTCATAAAAAAATGGTGCAATTATATTGCATACCCACAGGCGCGCAGTTTAGTTGGAGTAAATTGTTTTGTTTTTAGGAAAAAGGCTACTTACGGGGGGAATCACTAAATTGATTCTCCTAATATTTAACTAAGTCGAATTTTTGTTTTTATAAATGAAATGCGACTTGTTTGAATTTAATACCGGACGAATGTTTTCACAAAAAAAGTTTTTTATTACTGAAATAAAATGTTACAGGGTATTGTAAGGCCTTCACAGTTTTTTTTTGACATCGTTAAGTCAAATTGTTGACTATTCACAGACGATATAAAAATGGCAGTAAAGTCAAGAGGTCCGAATGCTGAAGGATGTCCAGGTGTTATGTGGCCTAGAAGCGTATACGTATGACTAGATAAATATAATTAGATTCAGGCCATAGCTCCGGGGATTTCTATTTTAGGCAGGTACTCAAAATCTCACAGGAACAGGGTCCTATTAATGTATCTCTTTACGAGAGACATTCGCTTTTGCACAATCGACCTTTTGTTGATCTGTGGTCGGATAAAACGTTCCAGACGCAGCTCAATATTCGTTAACTCCTCCTTAATAGAAGCCCTCAAGGATCTTCAAGCCGTAAAACAAACAGAAGTTTCCTGATAAAATTCGAACGCTCTCCTAATAGATGGGAACTTCGTCAATCCCACTTAAGTTCTCTTGTACGAGTAACTGCTGAAGTTAAAGTTTCCTAACTTTATCTAATACCTATATCTACCTATGTGCCAGAAGTACATGGAAGAAAAAGTTACCCAAATTACAGACAGTTCGTTGAATTAAATTTTGATCGAAATTAAAAGGAATTCGAACACTTGTACCTTACAACAGTTAATCAAATTCATCATTTTGACTTCTCCATTTTCACATAGAACCCAAAGCAAAAGAAGGAGTGTCCTAGCTTAAAAATTCAATTTGACCCTAATCTGGGCTGGTCCTTGAATTTCATCCCCATTTCGAGTAAAACCGAATTCAGTTTCAGCAGCATCTATAGTAGGGCTCAGCCCCAGATGAAATGTAAAAAAGCTGTTTCGTACTGAAATGGAATGTAAACAAAAAGATTACACAACTTGCGGAATGTCACGTTTCGCATAGTTCTTAATGCATGAAAATCGTAACCACAATTTGCACTGTTTGCATATTTAATGCAATTTTCATCGTTATGAAACGTGATATTTGCCGCAATTTAGCAAAAGGGAGTACGTTTGGTTAAAATTGTTTAAGTAATCGGAACTAATCAAGCGAACGTGCATTTTTAGAAGACTTCTGGTTTTACAGGAGTGTAATATTACCGGATACGTGGCAAAAGATGAAAAAATATGGGTCACTGCGTGATAAATATCTGGAGTATTTTATTAAAAATTTTATTCGGTAATTTATTTGAGCTTCTACCTCATATATGATAGGAGAACAAAAAAAAAAAATTTCTGTATCTACATGAAACAGGAATCAAGTGTAAGGACAACTTTTTGAATACCTCGTAGTCGGTGAATATGCTGTTGAATAATTTCAACAATTTGTTCAATGATTTAACAAGAGGCAGATAAGCGTACAGAAAGTTAATTGTAACATAATTCAGTAATTTATCACAAATGTGATTAATAAACTAATGCGGAAGTGAAAATTCCGATGAAAAATTTCACTATTGGAGGAAAAACAGTAAAGTAAAGAGTTGAACAACACAATTTACCCAAAATGGAAACAATTTCCGGGAGAATAATTTGTGGAAAACCACAGTAAAAACATGAAATACGAGAGAAAGGGTTGAACGACTTTTAGCGAACCGCAGCATTCCGGGCAAAATTTAGGAAAGCATCCAGCGCCAAAAGAGATACGGGGGGTAAAAGGAACTAACACGTAAAACTATATTCGCTATACTCAATCAATAGTCGAGAGCTCTACCAGGACTTGAGTGTTTCCTGCAATTTATTTGTCTTTTCGTAAAAATGGACCTCCAAGATTTATGGATTTCGCTTTTTATTGCCAGTTACCCTACATTTGCAGGCATTAAAATCTTTCGCTCGATTCTGAGCCACCCTGTATACACCAGACCCGTGTCAGTTTGTAAGGTTGGTTGGTGGCGGCGGCGGCAGCGGCAGCGGCGTCGACGGTGGCGGCAGTAGTGGAGACCCATTGGAGGTCGACGTTATAAAATTTCCAGGAACATGACATGGGTGATGGAACTCCCAGGGGCCTCCCGGAGGACCAATGTGCCAAATGTTGGTATTTGTTCCCACCTCCATCGTCACCGTCTGCTGGCCTTCAGAGCATAGCGTTCGGCATGTATGCAAAAACTAACATTGTCCGGCTAGCCACCTCCACACCCCTTTTAGATTTGACTACATTCTCGTAATGTCGCAAAACTAAATTTATTTTCAGCTCGGCTTACAATGATAAATTGCGTTAGCATTGTTCAGTTAATTGAAATCGAATAATTCGCCACTCATACCCAATTCTTGTTGGGTAACCCCAAAAAACTTAGTTTGCGGGAATGATGTTGGACATTTTTGAAAACATGCTGACTACGGATCATACTATAACAAAACTACCAACTACCAAACGACCCTAGAAATCACGGCAAGTAATTAGGTTTAATGCCTTGTGCCGAATTTTGATGGTTGCTGGTCGTTCATGTGATGATATGGTAACGACCGGTCACTGTGGGCAAGTGATGTCAAAATGTTTTTGGGACTCTCATAGTCCTTTTAGGGGATGGGGATAATTATAATTAAATATACCTACCTTTTACTGAGTTTCATGCAAATTGTGGCAAATGTCCCATTTAAATAGCTCAGTTAGGTAGAGGTGAGTTTACTAAATTTCGTGACTTTCGACTCTTATTAATGGAGCCACTTAGCAAAATAATTTATTTAAGTCATTTGACGACATGCTCATATGAACATTACTCTTAAATAAAAAGTATATATACCAATGAATGAATCCATTAAAGGGATTCAAATTAAAATGAAATCGGAAACACTGAGTTGCCAAATTATTTCAACAGTTTAAATTGTTGGAAAAGTACTCTAAGTTCTAACGATTTCAGACAAAAATGTTATAAGTTTTCATTTAACAATTCTAAACTGAAATATTTGCTGTAATTTCTAATTAAAATTAATTTAAACTGTTAAATTAACAATTTCTAAAAAAATATTCAAGTCTAAGTCTAAATTTTGACTACCGAAATTCATTTACGAAGTACAAAGTTGGCATGAAAGCAAATCGATTCAAACACAAGATCATTGCTTATTTCACAAAATTTCCTACTTTGCTTTTAAATTGGTTTGATTCCTTGGTACTCATACACCTCGCATAATCGATTTGATTAAATAATTGTTTTCTAAAAAAGGTAAATTTACTTGTCCATTTTCAAATAGTGTGATAATTTATTTAATTCAACACATATTCTGTACTAAATGCTACCAAATGGTAATAATCTCCTTATCGTTTTTGATATTTAACTTCACTGAAGTAAGACATTCGGAATTTTCGCAGAAATTTTGGAGGGAAATATTAGAAATTTAAAATAATAAAATTCCCAAGACCATCCCATCATCAACTAATCAAAAAGATTTCGTAAAACATTCACTCAATAGATTTAATCGACACAATGGCTCATATTCTAAAAAAAAAATCAGCAAGAGCTTAAACTCAATTTTTATATAGAAAATCGAATTTTAAATTGCAATCGAACTTGATTTTTCTGCAGAAAATTTGAAACTAAGCTTTGGCTTACTTTTTTAGCATATAGCCCAATTTTTTCAAAGCAATATACGTTCCAAAGTAGTGCGTATAAATTTTTACATTTCAAATTTTAAAAATGATAAATTGGTGGGGGTGAGTTTTAAGTACAAATGCAGTTTAATTCTAAAAGTATCACAAAATTTTAATATCGAAATTTCGCTTATCCCCACAATAACATCAAATAAAGAAGAAAAGTTTAGGTAAAAAAGTGTTCTACATTTTTCTCGTTGTTTAAATTTCTAAAATATTTTCAGAGATGCAAATAGCTTTCAAGGTTTATTGTTTTCATCAATATTCCATAGTTATTTTTAAACAAAAAGTGTAGTAATGCGTGAAAATTTGAGAAATTGTGTTGAAAAACTTTTGTTAAATTAAAGTCTTTGGTATTCACGAGTTATGTGTTATTCTGGTCTGACGAAAAGGTAATAAAAGAGGGCAATGGAAGTCTTAATACCAATTATTTTTTATATTCTTGTTTGACTAAAATATTCCTCGAAATGTTGCCGCTTAAAAAGAAGTAATTTTTCAGCAGAAATCACAATTACTTGAATTATACGCAGTAATTTTCTGGGAAAAAAAAAAATAAAATAAAAACATTTTTGTTTCCCCGTTTTGATTGCCCCGTAATGGAGCATATCCAGGAAGCGTCCGCTTCCGCACGGTAGTAAATAAATTTCAACAAATTTTACAGGGTACAGCCTTCGTCTTGTTTCGCTTTGCATTCAATTAATTTTCCGAAATGCTCGCAGTTGCCTAAATAATTTGCAGAGCGAACGCTATAAACAGTAGTCACCTTGCCGTTGGCAGTCAGGTTTCCCAGTTCTTGGTATTCCCTGTATAAAATGAAAATCTCCCGTAGGCTCGAGGAGAGCCCTGGATGACTGCAAAGGAGCCAGTACATAGCACCGGTGTCTTACACATGCCGGTGAAAATTGACCGTCCTTGAGACTTCTCAATAACAGGGAATCTCTGTTTCCTTCCTCTGGGAATTCAAATAACGTCGGAATTCTGCTCGCACCAGATGTGGAAAATGAGTGCAGAGGTTGTATCCCGACTTGCTCTAAAGGAGCACAAATTTTGAACAAAGTTAACTTGGCGTATATTTTAAAGAGGACTAAGGTCTTGCCCACCTCCTATCCCAAACCGAGAAAGGGGCTCCTGTAGGAATCTAGAGCACGACGCAATGGTGTGGCGTTATTCCTAGTACCTCTCAAGGTGAGAGAAGTATTTGTCGGGTTGGTTAAGTAGTTGCTATTAGAGGGAACAAGTCTTCTGCATTCATAATAATTTCATTTACCGGAGATGGGTGCGAAACTAGAAGGGATTACACTGCTAGATTACCACTAAATTTGAAATTTTGATCTTCTTATAGGTGTCAGTTCACTGGGATTAAAAGCGCAGATACATTGAATATGCAGGAAAAGTGGTTACACAATTTTCTTCTCTGTAGAAGACTTTTATAGCTATGCTACTTTAAATAAACGACAAGAAGAACAAGAAAAAAACGTTTTAGTAATAAAATAAAAATGAGCAACCAACTGTACGTCGGGACAATATCATTACAAAAGTCTTATTCTTTATCAGAAATAAAAGTAGCATAATCTCAGAATTTAGGATATTGTATCATGAGCTACGAGCTAAAATCCAAAATGATGGTCTGGGGACTACGAGGACAGGGTATCTTATTGTCATTGAGTTTATAATGAAAATCATTGATTACCCGAAAATTTTAAAAGAACATTTAAAGCTAAGCATACAGATATTCTATCTGTTATCTCCTTCGGTGTTTCAGCAAGATAACAAACTAAAGCATACAGCAAGGATCCACCTTAATACTATAGAACATCTATGGGAAGTTTTGGACAGAAATATTCGAAAACGAACAATAACATCCAAAATAAGATCTCCAAATCGCATTAGGAGCAGAATGGGAGAAAATCTCACCAGATATAATTTCGTCAACTTGATTCCAAGAAGATTAGATGCCGTCATAAAAGCACAAGGAGGTCCCACAAAATATTAATCTCTTTTTTTTTCAAATCTAGGTAGAACAATAAATGCTTATCTTCTGATTGTATACTAACTTTTGAACACTTGACTATTAGGTTCACTTTTGCTTCAAATTATTTCAGTTTATATTAAGTAGTTACTTGGGAATATTTCAAATTGGAAATAGTAAGTATTAAGTGTATACGAACTTTTGACTACCACTGTATTTTTACTGATCCTACATGCCTAATTGTGTCGGTATCTTTATAATATTTAAATATTTATATTTTAGTTTACTAACAAAAATTATTATCTTGTATATTATTCAATATAACAGGCTTCCCAAAGAGCCCACAATTCTTTAATTCTAGTTTTGAATTTAATTACAAAATTCATGCTAAATTTGTTATCAAATTTCGCAATATGTATGTCACTTGCCACGCGAATCGTGGTACAAAAGTGTCATGGGCGGGGGATTCCATTAAATTATCCAAAACTCTTATCTATGAAACCCGAAGAGTTACTATGGTCCACCCATATCATGCCAGAGATACGGTATAGTGGAACTTACCCAAGAGTAGACTATTTTGCCGCAACTGTCTGATAAAATGCCGGCCACATTTCCATATTTCACTAAAACTTGCCCTCGGACTGAACATATATCCTATAATTTGCGAAAAATTTCATTTCATTCCTCCCCACACGTTGAGTTAGGGCTCCGTATAGTGTATAGCCCCCATCGTGTATGTCTTTCTCCCCGAGATAGGGTGTGTTTGGCCATCAGACAGCCGCTGTACACGGCGATACTTGACGGAATTAACCTCTGCAATTTCACATTCCGCTTATTGGAAAAATATCACCCATGCATTAAAATTAATGTGCCATGAACTTGACTGCGATAAATAACCGGAGTCCCTCGAGGGGGGAACGAAGCTAGCGAAGCGCTACTATACCATCCAAAGACAATCAAGGCAGAGAGCTCTGAAAAGTGGCAGTATAGCCAGATCCATGGCGAGTTCTAGCCCTACATTTATGGGAAAAGCGTCCTGAGTCCAAGTTGAAACCCCTGGATGCCTGCAATAAAACATGCATGATGGGACCTATGCCGCTTACGTTCTATTTATGAGCGTATACGTATTTTAGAGGCACCCTGTCTCGCTCCGGGGCCAGCACCCTTTTGCGAAGTCCTATAGTCCCGGATACCGAGCACGAAGGCGTAGCTTATGTATTAAGCATAAACTTTTGATGTAATCTTCTCAAAATTACAAATGGAGACACATCGTTCGCTTTCTAGTTCGAAATGAACCCTCCTCAGCAGTACTAAACTAGTTTAAAGGATGCGGGTGGGGGTGTTCAGTGGTTATCGTTTTTTTTTTAATTTAGACATCACCGGATCTAGTAAAGCCCCAGCTAAGGAGGGCCACAAAATATGAAGTTATTATAAGGGGTGACGGGTGTTTAAGAAATGCTATTAGAAAGGTCTAAAAGGATAAGGAGGGACTCCCAAGAAAGTGGGTGGGATACCCCCTTACTCTACCTAAGAGGAACAATATTAAGATGCACGATGTGTCCAAATTTCATTAGTTTTGCTTTCGACTCACTGGGCTTGACGAGAATAAGTTTTAACTAGTTACTTCCCAACGTCTATCGTCGTCATCGTTGTCGTCTTCTTCGTTGTCGAGACGGTAAGCCTTTGAAATGTGTTT